>JBBGZY010001284.1:852500-1130000 GCA_037952925.1 Lithobates clamitans
GCATCTTCGGAGCGGTGAAGGAGCGGAGTGTATACCGCTCCTTTACCGCTCCTGCCCATTGAAATCAATGGGACGGCGCGGCTATACCGCCGGCAATGCGCCTCTGCAGAGGCGCTTTGCAGTGGTATTTAACCCTTTCTCTGCCGCTAGCGGGGGTAAAACCACCCCGCTAGCGGCCGCAGACCGACGGTAAAACGCCGCTAATAATAGCGGCGTTTTACCGCCGACGCCGCCCCCCGCCCCAGTGTGCAAGGGCTCTTACATCCACCAGCTCTGTGATGTCGTCATGGAGGAGTGGAAGAGGACTTCAGTGCCAACCTGTGAAGCTCTGGTGAACTCCATGCCCAAGAGGGTTAAGGCAGTGCTGGAAAATAATGGTGGCCACACAAAATATTGACACTTTGGGCCCAATTTGGACATTTTCACTTAGGGGTGTACTCACTTTTGTTACCAGTGGTTTAGACATTAATGGCTGTGTGTTGAGTTATTTTGAGGGGACAGCAAATTTACACTGCTATAGCGTTTGCATTGCGTTAGTATGGGCGTTTTAGAAGCATTAATGAGGAGTTAAAAATGCTCCCCATACGCCCTATGGCCAGATTTGAAGCGTTTGACAAGCGTTAAAACTGTTCCACAAATGTCTATTCCATGACAGTAATTGAACGAATCTTAACGCCCCGCAACCGCTCCACAACTGCATGCCAGAGCATTTGTGAGGCGTTTATCATAGACTTGAATGAGAGGCGTTGAAATGCATCAAACGCCTCCTGACTCGACATGAGGCTTCAATTTTGACGCAACGCCAACGCTTAGTTTGAACAGCACTATGTGCTGTCTATTGTATCTTGTGTATGGGCGTTTGAGGGGCCTTTTTAATGCCTCCCAAACGCCTGCTCTTAATGCCATTGTGAACTCAGCCTTATACAAGCTGTACTCTCACTACTTTACATTGTAGCAAAGTGTCATTTCTTCAGTGTTGTCACATGAAAAGATAGAAGAAAATATTTACAAAAATGTGAGGGGTGTACATACTTTTGTGAGATGCTGTGTATACATACACATAGTATATACAGTATACACTGTGTATATAGTAGTGTGTGTGAATGAAATAAATGTGGCTTGCTTGTGAATAAAGCTAGTAAATGATTGTTGCTGTGTTTTTATATAAGCTTTTAATAATATGATTGTTTGACATCAGATCCAGTGATCAAAGCAGCATCTTTTAGGGCCCATTGACACCAGATGCAGTTGGATACATTTTTTTAATGCATTCCAACTGTATAGACAGCCTAAAATCCAAGTAATCTTATGGTCCTAGTTCACACCATTACAATGCTGTTTAAAGAAAAAAAAAAAAAGTACAGCAAGCTGCATTTTTCCACATCGCAAACACAGAAAATGCATGTAAATGCATGAAAACGCACCGCAAAGCATTGCAGTGCACATAAAAGCCAACAGAAAGAAGGAAGTGCCCTCAAAGGACAAGCAAAACATTTGTCAACTGCATGCAAACGCACATAAAAAGGGTCCATCGAATGCATACAGCTGTGCATGAAAAAACGCACAGCAGACATGCAGTTTCTGGTGTGAATGGACCCTAAATCTAAATGTCTCTCTGCTTCTGCATCCTGGCATTAAAATAAATAAAGTTTTTATTTGTAATAACGATTGTTCTTCCTTTTAACCGTGGGCTAGACAGACATAACTACCTCCTTCCTTCCATTCTGCTCTTGGCTATTTATATTTTGCTTTTTTTTCCCCCTTCATATGCATTTTTTTTTTTCTTTGTATGTGTTATGTTCCATTAAAAACTCTTTGCTCCTATTCTATACGTATTATTCCTTCGATCGTAGCGCTACTTCTTTTTATTGCACAGTGACATAGAATATTATAACTATTGCATTGTTTGTCTGCTTTATTGGTAATCGCCAACCTTGTCCTCGCCGTTTACAATTCTGTATAACTCAGTCTGGATATCTAAAATCAATACTGCTGTCTGGAAAGGCACTGTTACTACTTCCTGTGCTTAGTCTTCATGTACACGGGACATTGTTCAACCTCTCCTGAACGATTGTACGTGACGGCTAGAAACCAGCGTCTAAAAACGGCCGTTTAGGCGCATTTACATACCGCAATTAGTCGCGTTTAGTTGCGTTTGCGTCTAGAAGCTGACAGCGCGAGAAGAAAAAAAGCCGATCGCCGGCTTCTGTTTGAAGGGACACCTGTCCCGAAGAGGAAGAGGCTGCCTCATATGTGCCCACCTGCCAGTGCCACAAATCAGTGCCCACAGTAGTAAGTGCCAGCAATCAGTGCCACCTATCAATGCCCACCAGTGGTGCCAATCAGTGCCTTAGCAGTGTTGCCTACCAGTGCCGATCAGTGCCACCCATCAGTGCCCCCTATTAGTGCCTGTCAGTGCCACCTATCAATGCCCTTCGGTGCCACCCACCAGTGCCCTACCAGTACCATATAAAACGGTTTTGTATTATTATTATTATTATTATTATTATTATTATTATTATTTATTTATTTTTTTAAATAGGTCTTTTTTATTTATTTATTTTTTTTAAATAGGTCTTTTTTATTTATTTATTTATTTTTAAATAGGTCTTTTTTATTTATTTATTTTTTTTAATAGGTCTTTTTTATTTATTTTATTTTTTTTTAATAGGTCTTTTTTATTTATTTATTTTTTTTAAATAGGTCTTTTTTATTTATTTATTTTTTTTTAAATAGGTCTTTTTTATTTATTTATTTATTTATTTTAAATAGGTCTTTTTTATTTATTTATTTTTTTTCAATAGGTCTTTTTTATTTTTTTTAACAAAAAATAAAAAATCAAGAGGTGATAAAATACCACCAAAAAAAAGCTCTATTTGTGGGAAAAAAATAATAAAAATTTCATTTGAGTACAGTGTTGTATGACCGCGTAATTGTCATTCAAAGAGTGACAGTGCTAAAAGCTGATCTGGGCAGCAGGGGGGGTTTAGCTCCCAGTAAGCAAGTGGTTAAATGAACTGTAGTGCATTTCTGCTATTTGCAAAACGCACTAAAAAGTACAAATGTGTGAACGTAGCACAAGTAGAAATGGAGGTTGTTTGTGTGTTCTGTAGACTGCGGTATTTCTGGCGGACGGTTATATTAATCGCTCTGTCCATTGCCCGTGTCTGAGCGGTTTATACACAAAGCTTGCACGCAGCACATTCTTTACGATTAGTGCAGAGCCCTGGACACGGCTCAGAAAACAGCCAAGTAATGCCGCTGTGTGTCTGGAGTCAGCAGGACGGATGTTCCATGTTTGTCCGTCCAACAATGCCGCCTTTTTACTGCCCAACAACTACTTTGTTTAAAAATAGGAGCCAGGGGTGTCGCAGAAACCGAGCGCACGGAAAATGATTCTGCAAAGTCAGGAGGCTGGTTGAAAGGTTGAAAGCAGTATTTGGAGATGTAGATATGCCGATGCATGCTGTGTGAGAGGCGCAGACACTGTACAAATGTGCAACAACATTTACTTTAACCACTTCAGCTCCGGAAGATTTACTCCCCCCCCCCCCCTTCTTGACCAGGCCATTTTTTTGCGATACGGCACCGTTACTTTAACTGACAATTGTACAGTCGTGTGACGTTGTACCCAAACAAAATGTTTGTCCTTTTTTCCCCACAAATAGAGCTTTCTTTTGGTGGTATTTGATCATCTCTGCGGTTTTTATTTTTTGCGCTATAAACAAAAGAAGAGCGGAAATTTTTAAAAAAACACCTTTTACTTTTTGCTATAAAAAATATCCCAAATAAAAAAAAAAAATAGGCCGATATATATTCTTCTACATATTTTTGGTAAAAAAAATCGCAATAAGTGTATATTGATTGGTTTGCGCAAAAGTTATAGGATCTACAAAATAGGGCATAGATTTATGGCATTTTTATTATTTTATTTTTTTCCTAGAAATGGCGGTGATCTGCCATTTTTATCGGGACTGCGATATTGCGGCAGACAAATTGGACACTTTTGGCACATTTTTGGGATCAGTGCCAATTATACAGCGATCAGTGCTATAAAAATTACTGTATAAATGTCACTGGCAGGGAAGGGGTTAACACTAGGAGCGATCAAAGGGTTAAATGTGTTCCCTCGCTGTGTGTTCTAACTGGGGGGGGGGGATGGGACTGACTAGGAGGAGAGAGAGATCCGTGTTTATACACACACACAATCTGTCTCCTCTCCCCTGAGAGAATCGGGATCTGTGTGTTTACACACACAGATGTCCCAGTTCTCACTCTGTCGCCAGCGGTTGCCGGCGGTCATCGCGTCTGCCGGGCACTCGCATTGGCTCCGGCGGTGTGAGCGCGCCCCCTAGTGATTGAAAGACGAAACTACGTAAGGTAACGTCGTCTTGCCCAGGGGAGCCAATCTGCTGCAGTAAAACTGCGGCGGCTGGTCGGGAAGGGGTTAAAGTGTTACTAAACCCAGGACCCTGCATTTATTAAATTATATTATAACTGTACTGTCTGCCCTCATGTTGTAAAGCTAAACGGCGCTATATAAATCCTGAATAATAATAATAATTTTTTTAGTAAATAGAAACTGATAAATACCTTTTCTCATCAGCAGTATATAGCAGTCTTGCGACTTTTATCAGTGTCTGGTTAACGCTTGTAAGAGGAGTTTTCATTCTACTCTGACTGTCTTATGAGTCTACATGACCCCTGACCCTCTGTCTGGACAGTGCTGATTGGCCCCGTGCGGATCACATGCACCCTACCAAAAAAAAGAAAAACTCTCTAGCAATACACACCAAACTGAGCATGTGCAGCTTGTCCCCCAAGGCTCTGTACTAACAGAGGATGGGTTAGGGGACAGTGGAGGAAGAGGAGGATCAGAGAAGACCAGGCTCAAACAGCCTTTTTGCACAATGCAAAGGATTAACCCCTTAGGTTCCACAGTGAGTATAACAAGCATGCTTTAATGCATATACAGACTGATTTTACTGTTGTGGGTTTAGTAATATTTAACTGCTTGCCGACCAGCCGCCGTCACTTTACTGCGGCAGGTCGGCACGATCCCGCGAACCGTCGTAGCTAGGGGTGCACTGAATGGGTTTTTTGGTGCCGAAACTGATACCGAAAATGAAAAATACACTAGGCCGAAATTGACATAACGAAAATGGCTTTTTTTATATATATATATATACGTCGGTCCCTTTAGGCGGGATAACAGGCGCGTGCGTGCCCGCTGCACAGCGGGGGGGCCGATGCTCGTGACCGGCAGGCGCGATGACTGCCAGCCACGAGCGATCGCGGGCACGAGAGGCAGAACAAGGACGTGTGAGTGTAAACGCACACGTCCCAGTTCTGTGAGGAAAGAGAGATTGTGAGTTCCTACGAGCTGGGAACCACGATCTCTCAGCTCCTATAGTCACTCCCATCCCCCATAGTTGGAACACGCACCTAGGAAACACATTTAACCCATTGATCGCACCCTAGTGTTAACCCCTTCCCTGCCATTGACCTACAGTAATCAGTGTATTTTTTAGCACCGATCGCTGTATAATCGTCAATCGACCCATAAATGTGTCCGCCATGATGTCGTAGTCTCAATAAAAATCGCAGATCGCCACCATTACTAGTAAAAAAAAAAAAAAAAAAATGCCATAAATCTATCCCCTATTTTGTAGACACTATAACTTTTGTGCAAATCAATCAATATTTGATTTTTGCATTGATTATTACCAAAAATATGTAGAAGAATACATATCGGCCTAAACTGAGGAAAAAATTTGCTTTTTTAAAAAAAAAATTGGGGCTATTTATTACAGCAAGAAGTACAAAATGTCGTTTGTTTTTTTTCATAATTGACGCATTTTTTTGTTTATAGCGCAAAAAATAAAAAACGCAGAGATGATCAAATACCACCAAAAGAAATCTCTAATTGTGGGAAAAAAAGGACGTCAATTTTGTTTGGGCACAGCGTAGCACGACCGCGCAATTGTCAGTTAAAGCGACGCAGTGCCGAGTCGCAAAAAGTGCTCTGGTTGTTGAGCAGCCAAATCTTCCGGGGCTGAAGTGGTTAGGTAGATAAATGGATAAACCTGGGGAAATGGTGCCTGTATTGCACAGATGTACTGTATGTGTTTTTGTTGCCTTAGCTTACACTTTATGACAAATTTCCAGCCTATTTCCATGTGCGCTTTCCAGCCACGGAAATATAAATAGATGGCTGAAGATGCTTGTTCCATTCAGGTCTAGTTTCCATTATATTGAATGACACGGAACATTTTGTGCAGAGGGGTCTTTTTTCATGAAGGAAGAACTTAATGAGGTTGCTTGCCTCTAAACTGACCACAGAAGAAAACTCCAGGGCATGCTTACATTACTTATTTTGGGGCTTTGCATAAAGCATGCGGATTTGGAGGCAAAAATGAGCTCTATAAATCTGATAATGTTGAATTCATTAAATATTACACAGTAAAATGCATCGAAAGCAGTGGTACATATTGCATCTTCCATCATGATTAATTGATTCACGCATTAGCATATTGCACATAACATTCAAGTAAAATGGGTGAAACGGTATATACAGAATAATATAACAAAACTGCATGATTATAAAATGAGTGGCATCTGAAGCTCAACGCGTTTCATAGCTACCTTGCCACTCTTCAGAAGCTGATGTAAATTGGATGTCTATAAAATCAGAGTATTATACCAGACAATGAGTAAGTCTGGTATATAAAAAGTAAAAATCGAAATCAACGGAATATGCTTGAAGCAACCACCCATACTCACAGGTGAGGTGATGGGAAGGGCGTGGCAGTGGTTGCGTGGGCAGCTGGGGACAGGATCTGGCACGGGAGCTGAGGTGGCACAGCATGCAGCACATCAGGGAAGCGAGAGACATGAAGTGAATAATCCTCACTATAAAGTTGATAGTAACACGTGTACCAAGACTCTTGTACCATCTGGGCGTGGTGTGAAAAAAACAAAAGAAAAACCAAACAAAACCAAAACAAAAAGGGGTTGGTGTTAAAGAAGTGGTAGACACTGTGTTGAAATAGTGAAGACAATGATCAGTGAAAAATAAAAAAATGTGTGATATTATTTTTCACTGATCATTGCCTTCACAGTTTCAACACAGTGTCTACCACTTCTTTAACCACTTGCCTACTGGGCACTTAAACCCCCCTCCTGCCCAGACCAATTTTCAGCTTTCAGCGCTCTCACACTTTGCATGGCAATTACTCAGTCATGTAATACTGTACCCAAATGAATTTTTTGTCCTTTCTTCACCATCAGGGGAGCACCATCAGGTGTTCTAGGAGCATAAATTACACATCTAACTTGTTGACTACCTATTACACTTTTGAAGGCCCTGGAGCACCAGGACAATGACACGTGGCACTGATGACAGATGGCACTAATACGTGGCACTGATGACAGATGGCACTAATGCGTGGCACTGATGACAGATGGCACTAATGCGTGGCACTGATGACAGATGGCACTAATGCGTGGCACTGATGACAGATGGCACTAATGCGTGGCACTGATGACAGATGGCACTAATGCGTGGCACTGATGACACGTGACACTGATGACACGTGACACTGATGACACGTGACACTGATGACAGATGGCACTAATATGTGGCACTGATGACAGATGGCACTGACATCACTTTTTTTTTTTTGACACGCTGCAGCTGTTTGCTCTCTCTGTTTACATATGAGATCATCTCTCATTGGCACCGCTGATCGCACTGTAAACGGCCGATGTAATTGGCCGCTTACAGCGATCTGTGACTGGCTGTGTCTTTCGGCTATAGCACGGGCGCGAAGTGGTTAACACCAACCTCATTTTGTTTTGTTTTTGTTTTTTCACACGACGCCCAGATGGTACAAGAGCCTTGGTACACGTGTTACCATCAACTTTAGGGTGAGGATTATTCACCTAGTTGACTTCATGTCTCTCGCTTCCCTGGAAAATTTGGAAATAATAGAAAACTTCTCGGTCAAAGGAATTCTCAGACAGTGTATGTGGTTTTCGTTCAGAAATTACATTGGTTTTAAAAACAAGTGAAAATTTCAAACAACATTCTTTCATTTAGCGAATGTACAAAGATTTTTTTGTATGAATATTCTCCTCTGAAAATTGATCGGTGTGGCCAGAATAAGGATCGGTACACACCTATGCAGTTTGCTTTTGATCTGTTTCTGCAGTGCTTTTTGCTGTGCGGTTTGTTTTTTGCGCACGTGATTTTGCTGCGATTTGCTTTTTTGCATTTTTTTTTCACCCCTGTGTGAAAAAAGCAAATCACTACTGTAAGGGGTTCTTTTTTTTTTTACTGTAGAACTGTGAAAGTCATATTTACAGTAGCGATTATTTGCTCTTTTTTTTTACTATAAAGGGCTCATTTTAGTTTTTTTTTTTTTTTACCCCATCATGTTACTAGCCGATTAATCGATTTATGAAAATAGTAATCGATTAATCGACAACTAATCGATTATGAAATTAATCGATTAGTTGTTTCCGCCCTAGTCCTGATCAGAAGTTAGTAGCGGCAGTCTATGCGTTAATCTTGGCGCCAGGTTCATGTGTGAGGGGAGATCGGCTTTTAAGTTGCATGATTTTCAGGAAGATAATTTGAAGCGATTTTCTGTGGATTCCAGCGAGCATTCCTGAAGGTGCGAAGTGGTAACAAGTATTTGTAATTTTAGTTATGAAAGTCGTGAGTGACATTTTTTCCATGAGGTCATCGACACGAGACCCAATTCATCCGAGGCGTGTCAATGGAAAATATTCTGCTAGGATGGGCAGGACGCCGCCATAAGCTTTTGTTTGGCACAGCTTCTTAGAAGTAAATGGAAAAAACAAATGACAGGGTTGTGTGGAGCTGAGGTTAGGTTATGTAATCGAAGTGTCTGGAGGCCGCAGGCACCTGGATAGAAAGACGTCCCTTTGTCTGACTGTTGGCAGTTGCTGGTGGTGTCAAAGAGGATTAGATGTGGACTTGAGGTTTTGTCTGGGTGTGTGTTTTATAAAATTCTGCACCTTAAATTATATATGCATGTATGTGCTTTGTATGTATATTCTGTGTGTGTAATTGGTGTTGGGACACCTGCCTTTACACGCATGTGAACTGTAATGGCATCCCAGTCTTAGTCTGTAGGGTTCAATATTGAGTTGGCCCACCCTTTGCAGCTATAACAGCTTCAACTCTTCTGGGAAGGCCGTCCACAAGGTTTAGGAGTGTGTCTATGGGAATGTTTGACCATTCTTCCAGAAGCGCATTTGTGAGGTCAGGCACTGATGTTGGGTGAGAACGCCTGGCTCGCAGTCTCTGTTCTAATTCACCCCAAAGGTATTCTATCGGGTTGAGGTCGGGACTCTGTGCAGTATAATAAAGTGATATTTTCCTCCGTTAACATGCAGAGAAATGCAAAGTACTTCTTTACTTCACACAGCCTCTATATGCATAGTGCTCCCGCCACCGCATATACTACTTGCTCACCTCCTTGCAAGACCCTAAAGAGGGTCAAACACGCCTTGCCTTGAGTGAGGCCTTTCTGATGTATCACTTACGCTTTTAATAAATGTGAGTTGTATACTAGCTGGGGTGGAGAGGTTAGTTTTTAATCCCTTGCATACTGCACTATTGGAGGCACTTTCTATTTTTTTTTTCCATGTGAATCCTTATCAGATTTGCACTATTATCTGGGTCTTGAGAGTCCAATAGAGGTCACCAAGGACCAGCAAGGATTTCCCGGAGGGATTGTTGCACATTGTGCAAGGATTTTTTTTTCACACAAAAGTTTATCCCTTTGATCTAAGAAGGAAGAGTTAGTTACAATGTTTCAAGTTAAAAACTTGTCAGACTGCCCGGATGTTTTCTTTTGACAGCTGAATCAGAGCAGATAAGTCTATCCACTTGTTATATGAAAGAATCGGCAAACTCTGCAATAGAGATCGTAGCGGGGGTTGAATCGAGATCACGATTTTTTTAATGATTAATTGTGCAGCTCTAGTATGCATATGAATTTTATGACCAGAGTAGAGTGTATTCATATGGAACTAATGGCCAGATTCGAGTGTATGCATATGGTACTCATGGCTGGATTTGAGTGTATGTATGTATATGGAACTGATGGCCAGGGTCCGTATGCTTATGGAATTGATGGCTGGAGTCTAGTACTGTATACACATATGGAATTGATAGCCAGGGTCAGTATGCTTATGGAATTGATGGCTGGGGTCTAGTACTGTATACACATATGGAATTGATGGCCAGGGTCAGTATGCTTATGGAATTGATGGCCGGAGTCCAGTACTGTATACACATATGAAATTGATGGCCAGGGTCCATATGCTTATGGAATTGATGGCTGGAGTCTAGTCCTGTATACACATATGGAATTGATGACTGGAACCAAGTGTATGCATATGGAACTAATGGCTGGATTTGAGCGTATGCATAAGAAACTGATGGCTGGCTTTCCCATAACGTCAGCAGGGATTTATTGGTGTCTTTTTAGAGTTTATGAAGCTCTAGTGACCTTATATCCGGGATCAACCTATAAGCGGCTGTACTGTTGCTCATTTATGTGAGGTCATACACAACCGATAGCGTACATGCCAGATCTCCGCTCTTGGAGTCCTCTTACTTTTTCCATCTTCCGCGGCAGCAGCTGGTTTATATATCTCTCGCCATGTAATCAGTGTTTCCATAAAGACTTCTATTTTCTATGGAACCTCGGTGACCTGGCGGCGGTATCAGGAAACTGGAAGAGGAGAGCGGGGATTGTGAATGTTTCCTTTTGTTAGGTTTCTTCCTTTCAGCACAGGAGATAAGATTAACCAGCCTTGTTTTTTTTGCTGGGACAGAGTCTCGTGTTGTCCACATGTACCACAGCAAGTATTCAAGAAGTTAAAGTGGACTTTTCAGTAATCTTACATGTCAGCATGAATACATTTCACAGTATAATGTTTTAAAAAATCTTTACCTTAAGTTATTAAAAGCTCCAGTCAGGGACTTTTTAAATCAAAGAGGATTTTATTGAAAAAACAAAAAACAACATGAATATATGCAGTACCGTACACCCAATCATTTTGCAAATTGGTCTTACATCATCAAGCCATTGATGCATAGCAGAAAAAGCAGTTTGCACCATACAATGATGTACTCTGTGAGATAAACCCAGGTGGGCAACACATATCGGGGAATAAAAACAGCGACCACCATTTAAATTGCCACCTCCTTTCCACCAAACAGCCTGTTGCAAGGGATTGGCATCGCTAGAGCCCCTCTCCACCCCCTTTCCTCCTTCCGCCCTTTATAGTAGCAGACGGTCCAAGATCAGATCAACCGGAGCTAAACCAGGGACATTCAACTAGTTTGCCCAAATTTTATCAAATTTCCTCATACTCCCCCCTATGCTGATAGATGTATTTCCCTAATCTGATAGTATCACCCATTTGGTTTAACCATTCCCCTCATCGTAGGGGGTTCTTCCAACTTCCAGTGCCTCAAAATAAGCTTCCTAACTTGGAAGAGATGGATATTGCTAGTCTAGAAGGCTCCTCTACCAGGACATTGTCTATAATACCCAGTAAGCACAGTTTAGGGTGTGCCTTCAGCAGAACCTTTAATACTCGGTTAATTGTATCCAACACCTCCTTCCAATAAATATGCAATTTGGGTCACCTCTACAGCATGTGGATCAGGACCCCATGGTCCCTCTTGCATCTAGTACAGGAAGGATCCTCTCTCACCCCCATTCTCACCAGCCTAGCTGGTGTGTAGTGTACACACAGAAGAATATACAACTGGGACCATGCCCGGACTGGCCATAGGGCACACCAAGCACTTGCCCGGTGGGCCGCATGTACTTGTGGGACCAAGGCAGCTGAGCTGCTCATTGAGTCCCCGTCGCTCACCTGGCCTCTCCGCGGCTGGCTGGCCAGCCGCCATTACAGTTCGGCCATGGGGCGGAGACTACAGGTCACGTTATCTGTGACCATGAAGAGGGAGGGGATCTACGTGAGACGCGGCCGCCGGACAGAGGGAAAGTGAGTGTTGTCTCCCCATGCGTGCGCCTGGATACTGTAAAGGAATCCATCTCTTTATTTTTCTCCTACAGCCTCCGAATGCCTGCTTCTCGTTCTCTCCCTCCCATGGACATTCAGAGGCTGTAGGAGAAAAATAAAGAGATTTAATGTATGCAGCTGCTTCTCCCATCCAGCTCCTTTCTACTGCTCCCTAGTGCTCTCAGGTGCCCCCCCAGTGATCACCATCTCCCCCCAGTGCTTTCCAGCCCCTGTACACTCCGGCCCCCCCAGAGCTCTCCAGCCCCTCCCAGTGCTCATCGCCCCCCCAGAGCTCTCCAGCCCCTCCCAGTGCTCATCGCCCCCCCCCAGAGCTCTCCAGCCCCTCCCAGTGCTCATCGCCCCCCATGCTCTCCAGTCCCGCCCAGTGCTCATCGCCCCCCCATGCTCTCCAGCCCCCCCCTGGCTCATCGCTCTCCCATGCTCTCCAGCCCCTGTACTCTCCAGCCCCCCCAATGCTCATCACCCCCCATGCTCTCCAGCCCCCCCAATGCTCATCACCCCCCATGCTCTCCAGCCCCCCAGTGCTCATTGCCCCCCCGTGCTCTCCAGCCTTCCGTGCTCTCCAGCCTTCCGTGCTCTCCAGCCTTCCGTGCTCTCCAGCCTTCCGTGCTCTCCAGCCTTCCGTGCTCTCCAGCCCCCCCAGTGCTCATAGCCCCCCATGCTCTCCAGCCCCCCCAGTGCTCATCGCCCCTCCGTGCTCTCCAGCCCCCCCCGTGCTCTCCAGCCCCCCCCGTGCTCTCCAGCCCCCCCCGTGCTCTCCAGCCCCCCCCGTGCTCTCCAGCCCCCCCCGTGCTCTCCAGCCCCCCCCGTGCTCTCCAGCCCCCCCCCGTGCTCTCCAGCCCCCCCCCGTGCTCTCCAGCCCCCCCCCGTGCTCTCCAGCCCCCCCGTGCTCTCCAGCCCCCCCGTGCTCTCCAGCCCCCCCGTGCTCTCCAGCCCCCCCGTGCTCTCCAGCCCCCCGTGCTCTCCAGCCCCCCCTGCGCTCTTCAGCCGCCTTTTGCAATCCAGCCCTTCTGTGCTCTCCGCCCCCCCCTGTGCTGTTTGCCTCCCCATGTTCTCTGCCCCTGCTTGGGCTCTCCAGCCCCCCATGGTCCCCGCCCCCCCGTGCTCTCCAGCCCTCCGTGCTCTCCTACCCCCCCAATGCTCATCGCCCCCTCCATGCTCTCAGGCCCCCCCAGTGCTCTTCAGCCCCCTTTTGCAATCCAGCCCTTCTGTGCTCTCCGCCCCCCCCTGTGCTGTTTGCCTCCCTGTGTTCTCTGCCACTGCTTGTGCTCTCCACCCCCCCCCAGTGCTCTCTAGCCCCCCAGTGCTCTCTAGCCCCCCAGTGCTCTCTAGCCCCTCTGTGCTCTTCACTTCCCGTGTTCTCTGACGCTGCTTGTGCTCTCCAGCCCCCACCAAGTTTACAGTCTGAGTCTGTAGTTGTTGTACCGCACTGCATGAACTGTTCCAAACTTTCTGAACTTCCGAGCGCAACTGCACTCTAACATTTCTGTGTACAAGTCCGTGGCTTGAGGCCTCAAGTATGACCACAAGCTGATGTGTGACCCCTGTCGCCTCCGCGATCCCACTGACCCTCAAGGGAAGGTCATATATAAGGGATTGTACAACAGGCATGACTGTAGGACAACAGGTCCTATTCTCCACTGGCATCACAACCACCAGTCGGAGGGTCTCATCAGGCAAATTGTAATGTATCAAGCACTTGGAATACATTCTGCCGTGGCATTGCACACTCTCTCCGTTGGGGGGACAGTGAGCAACAAATCATCTCATGTTCTCAGCATAGCTGAAAAACACTGCAGCTAGGTGCGGGAAAGGAAACGGACAGTGCAGTTATCAATCATGTGGGCTGCCCAGGCTCCTGTGGGTCGGTATCCCCTGAGTACTCAGGGTATGTCAGTCCTCCTTGGCCCCCATCCTTCTGGCCGGGCGAAAAGCATTTTCATTCATATCCAGCCAGGCCAACACATCCGCTGCCTGTTCAAAGAAGTGAGCTTGGTCTCTCGCTGTAATTCGGAGTTGGACTGGGTATAATATAGCGCACGGGGCCTATAACTGCTGTAGCCTTTTCTTGACCTCCGAAAACCGGGCCATCCTTTTATGTACATCCGAGGAAAAATCATGGTAAAAGGAGTTGCGTGCTCCATTGAACCGTATGTTTTGCTTCACTCTGGCCAAACGCAGAATGATCTTTCTGTCTCTGTAGTGTAGTAGCCGGGCAAGGATAGAGCGAAGGGGATGTCTCGGGGGGGAAGAGGGCGCAAAGGCACCCTGTGGGCTCTCTCCACAGCATAAAGGGGTGTAAACGCCTCCTTCCCAAACACCTCCAGCAACCATTTTTCAATTAACTCGGTGGGGTCGCTATCCTCTGTTTTCTCAGGGAGACCTACAATTCTTACGTTTTTCCTTCTCCTACTGTTCTCAAGGTCATCCGTTTATTGAACCATCCTGGTTTTATGCTGTGATTCTCGTATCAAAGGAGGGAGTTTGTCCTCTACATCACTGATCCTGCTTTCAGCAGCAGTGGTCCGTTCTCTAATCTTTTGAATGTCCTGCCTGATCAAAGACACTTCCTCCTTCAGGCCACCAAACCTGCCTCGCTGTTGCGGGGCGGGTTTACAGTGTGCTCAAGGTCGGGTTTTTCCTGTGTTGCAGGGCGGGTTTGCTGTGTTGAGCGGCGGGTTTTGCCTGTGTCTAAGGGCGGGTTGCAACACAGACAAAATCTGCCTTGCAACAGCGAGGCACAATCTGACATCTACTGTCTACCTCCGCTGTTTGCATAGCTTTTAATTCTGCCTGTCAAATGGTATCTCCCGTCGAAAAATACCCCCTACAATGTGCGCATGTGCTGTGGTGACGTCACGCCAGCTGATCGGGAAATCAGCTGAAGTGGCCTTCCGTACTGCGCATCGCGGGCACTTTGCGACACATGTGCGGGCACTATTCGATAGAACGATAGCAATGATGCCCAAACAGGACTAGTGCATAGCGTCTTTGAGATCGGGGAATCTTAAAACTGCATAAAAAAAGTAAAACAAAAGGACACAAAGACCTAGTGCATTACCAACAGCCCTTTGTTAAATGATAAAATACTCACAAAAGCAATGGATGTAACAGCATTGTACGAAACATGCCAGCTGGTTCACGATGTTCATTTGGACTACATGAGTTCCGTTGTGTTGAAAACCTTTTGGTTCCCGAGTTTTTACACAGTGCTATTATATTGCTTTCATGAGCATGTATTCTTTTATCCTTTGAAAAAGTGCTCTTAGTATCAGGGCCATCTTAATGCAAGGGCACTCCTGGGCACTGCCCAGGGGCCCCGAGTGCATGGGGCCCCGCAATAATCTTGCATAACAACATATTTGCTAACTGTCTGGGATATTCATGCTTTTTACTAAACTGTCCCGAGATGCCCGAGTCCCGGGAAGCGCCCCAGAACCTAAACTGTGCCCTCCTGACCCCTCCTGTACTATGCCCTTTTGCATTCCCCACTGTACTGTGCCCTTTGTGTTGATTAGTCTTTGATTTATAGAATGTTTTGTTTTTCTTTTGTAAAATGATTTTTATTGAAAGTACTAATAAATCTATGTTTAATTCTATCAACTATTTATACTTTATTTTTTGAAAGTAGGTGCGTAAATTGGGGCAAGCTGGTAGGGGCCCCAGTGCATTACTTTGCCGAGGGGCCCATGATGCTATTAAGACGGCCCTGGTTAGTAATGCACTAGGCATTTTCATTCTTATTTGTTTTTACTTTTTTTTTTTTTTTTTCTTTTTCTGCCTCCAAATACTTCTCTTATAATACGCCTGTAAGGGCCTATGTGTGTATGGACGTGCATAGAGGTGATTTTACTGGCTTAAAAAAAAGAGAGAGAAGTCGATGGGGGCATTTTTGGGGGGCTTCTGTGATCTCTGTACAAGCAAATAGTTAAACTGAATTGTTATACTTACATGTTACCTATATTTTTTCATTCTAAAGTCCATGCATGTTATCAAATCATAGATCCGCATAATCGCTTTGGCTGCTTCCGACATAACTACTAGGCCCCATGCACACAGGATGTTTTTTCCCCTCCCCTGGATGTCTATCGTGCTCCAGGAGAAGAAAAAGCAGCCTTATGCTGGCCATACATGGGTCGAATTCCGAACGCATTTTGCGCAAACACTCCTAAATGCATATAAACGGGGCTTTTTTTTCAGCGGGAACGCAGTTCCAGCACCACCAGCACAGAATGTATGTGATGGCAAGGGGTACTAGAGTGTGCTGGAAAATCTACTGATGGTGGCTGCTGGGGGGATCCATTGTTGCTGGAGGGGGGTTAATGGTTGCTGGGAGGGATCTACTGTTGAGGGAGGGGTCTATTGTTGCAGGCTGCTGGGGGATCTATTGTTGCTAGTGGGGGTCTATTGTTGCTGGGGTGGGGGTATTTTTTGTGTGAGGGCTCTATTGTTGCTGGGGGTCTATTATTGATGGAGTGGGTGTCTATTGGCTGTAAGGGATCTATTTTTTGCTTTTCTTGACAGATTCTGTATTCAATAAAAGGGATGTTACTGGTAGGTGGTGGAACCAAGGGACGGTGCTCGGAGGTGGGTAGGGGTTGAACCAAGGGGCAGTGCTCGGAGGTGGGTATGGGGTGGAACCAAGGGACGGTGCTCGGAGGTGGGTAGGGGTTGAACCAAGGGGCAGTGCTCGGAGGTGGGTATGGGGTGGAACCAAGGGACATTGCTCGGGGGTGGAACCAAGGGACGGTGCTCGGAGGTGGGTAGGGGTTGAACCAAGGGACAGTGCTCGGAGGTGGGACCAAGGGACAGTGCTCGGAGGTGGGTAGGAGGCAGAGACTGGGTGATTCAAAAGGTGGCAGTACCTGCACCTATTCCCTGAGAAAAAACACCCTGCATATAAACAAGCATAAATGCACACTTATGTGCGTAAATGTATTCTGATGGTTAGAATACATTCTAGCCAATATAATGAATTCACGCGCAAATGCTTCTAAATGCCATACGCATATAAATTATCCTAAACACAAGTGGAGAGAACACAAGGCATTTTTATCAGCCAACTTCTGGCGGCATAAATTCCTATGCCCATGTCCGGGAGGACTTACTTATCCTTCTCCCAAAGTTGGCCCACCCATTGAAAATGATGATGACCCTTCAATAATAATAATAGAGGTCGGGGGGGACAAACCAGTGCTATATGTACAGGCATTATAGATCTAAAAAAACACAACTGTGTATAATAACATAACCTCTTTTAACTTGCAGTTCATCCCTATAAAATATAAATCGACTTTTGTCATTCCGTGCAATCGTTTTATAAATAATTTATACATCATGGAAAGTTCTTCCAGATCCTCTGTGTCCTCAAAGCACATAATTTCATTCTTATTTAAGATGTTTTTCCATTTCATTTTAATTTCCTGTCTTTAAGCTGAGCTTGTTGTGTAAGGGAGCATGTTTTCAGAGGTGTTTCAAGACCTAAGAGATTAATCTAATCCTTATTTAATGGCTGTGAATGAACCGCCATTTCTTGAATTGTGGTGTGGTAGCGCAGCAATTATTGAGTGACACAAACTCAGAAAAACGGGTCAGAATTCTCGGCAGTTCTGTGTTTTTCTATGTAAGCTGTAAATGAGACTAATTTAGGAAACTCACATGCATACACTATTATTATGTTGCTTGTTTTATATTTGGATTGTTGCTTTTGTGATTAGCATCCTTGCTTAATGAGAGCCTATTGTACTAAGCCAGGGGACTCCAATCTTTATTGTACATTTTTCAGAGTCCCCCTTATACTAGATCCCCCCCCCCCACTTACATCAGAGTCCCCTTTACTTCAGGGTCCCTTTTGGCATCCCCTTTACTTCAGGGTCCCCTTTGGCGTCCCCTTTACTTCAGGGTCCCCTTTGGAGTCCCCTTTACTTCAGGGTCCCCTTTGGAGTCCCCTTTACTTCAGGGTCCCCTTTGGAGTCCCCTTTACTTCAGGGTCCCCTTTGGAGTCCCCTTTACTTCAGGGTCCCCTTTGGAGTCCCCTTTACTTCAGGGTCCCCTTTGGAGTCCCCTTACTTTTAGGGTCCCCTTTACTTCAGGGTCCTCTTTTATATCGGGGTCCCCTTCGTTCGGAGTCCCCTCTGCTTCAGGGTCCCCTTCATTCACAGTCCCCTCTGCTTCAGGGTCCCCTTTACATCAGGATCCCCCCTTAAATCAGGGTACCCATTAAAATCCCCCTTTTTATAGAGTCAACATTCTGTATATATAAAATGTTCCTGGCTTCTGTTAAAGCATTTTTAAAAATGAGAATATGGAATGAAATATTTTTAGATGTGGAGTTTCATCATGCCTCATTACTGCCAAATGTTGCCAACTGCTGGTTTGTTTTCCTGGAAAGACTGATGTTCTAAGACCGATCATGTAAGGGTTTATAGTAAGGGCAGTTCACACATTGTAAATTATCTGTGATGTAAGTCGCTTTAAAAGGCAAAAAAAGTTCTGGTGCCAAAAAAAGAATCCTCGATTTCCACAGTGGTGCTGGGGCTAGCATAGTGGTAGGTTAAGGTATCCATACACAGCCTGATTATGCCAGAATTGGACGGCCCAATGCATCTGTTGGGCTGTGTAATGCTTCCCTAGAGGGACCATCAGAATGACACCATGCAGCTAAAGGGTCAGTCCAAAACTGATATCTCGGTTTTGGGCGATGCTGCCCTAGTTTAAAATGCTGAAATCTTTGGCATCCACAACCACTGGGACATCAGTTTTAGGTGGACTGACCCAGTACTTGGTGCCATGATCAGGGAAGATCGAGCAGTTGGCATTTCTTGATATGCAGGAGTTAAAGGAGTTGTAAAGGCAGAAGGTTATTTTATCTTAATGCATTCTATGCGTTAAGATAAAAAGCCTTCTGTGTTCATCAGCCCCCCTAATACTTACCTGAGCCCCATCTCTGTCCAGCCATGTCCATGAGCGCCTTGGCTGTCCAAGATGCTCCTCCTGATTGGCTGAGACACCGCAGCAGCGCCATTGGCTCCCGCTGCAATCAGTCGGGAGAGAGAGGACGGGGCTAGGTCGGGGCTCCGTGTCTGAATGGACACAGGGAGCTGTGACTCAGCTCGGGTGCCCCTATAGCAAGCTGCTTGCTGGGGGGTCAGTGAACAGGAGGGGAGGGTCCAGGAGCACAGAAGAGGGACCCCAGAAGAGGAGGATCTGGGCTGCGCTGTGAAAATCCACTGCAACAGAGAAGGTAAGTATAACATGTTTGTTATTTTTAGAGAAAAATAACAAGACTTTACAATCACTTTAATCATCACTGGATGCCCAATGGAAGACACAGAAGACATCAAAAGAAAATAGCAGTAGAGCGAGAAGGAAGACAATGAAAGCCCATCTCCAGTAAACTTGTAAGACCCACTGCAAGGCGGTGTTTACATTTTTAGAGGACTTGTTAAAGTAGATTTACTTACCTGCTCCACCTCTCTGCTAGACCAGTCCCTGCAGTGTGTTCTCCCCCATGATCCGTTAGTCTAATGTCCTAACGTCATAAAGATTGACGCAGGGTCTGTAGTCCTGCATTGGACGTGAAGACGCTGAAGGGCAATCAACAACTGGAGCATGGCAGAGCACCATCTGCTGGGGATCAGAGGATCAGGTAAATCAAAGTGCTTTTATATACTTAAAAGAAAAGTATGGGATTTTTTTTTTTTTTTTTTTTACCTGAATCGTACTTACCAAGCTGGGTGCAGAATTGGTCCTCCGCTGGCTAAAAAAACCCAATGCTGATCGCTCAGTTCTCAGGGCTCCATGAGCAGAGAACTGTTGACTGTCAGTCACCGCTGTCTGCGCTGCCCCTCCTCCCTCGCTCACCGGAGCACTGGGCTGTGGGGGGTGGGGCGGCCGGCCGGCTGGATGGCTCAGGCTCTCAGCAGCTCACTAAGAGGCTAAGCCAGGTGCTGGTCCAGGCATGTGGGGGAATCCCGATTTACGATCTTTCCCGAGCCTGGACCCCGACTCTGTGACGTCAGCCGACAGTGGGTTTCAGCCCGCTATCTTCTGAAAAGGGTTCACAGGCGTGCAGAACGAACTGCACTTCTGTGATCCACAGGAAAAGTACAACCAAACAAACTTTGACACTGTACTTCTCTTTTAAATGAGCACATGCCCCGGAAGAAGTCCTTTTGCCGACGAAACCGGTCGGGCTGAGCTGTATGTTCCTGTTATTGCGCATTTGTTGATGTTCTGTGGCGGCTGTCTTCCATTTTTACCATGGATATTATTATTTGGATCTGACTATACGATCGTCGTTTGGGTGGAATCCCCTGGATGCTCTGGAGCTGTTCCTGACGTGGTTTCTTTGTATATCACTTGCTGATGACCCCTACCGGGACATATTTATCAAGCCTGTTTGACACTTGGTAATAAAAGGTCCAGGCTCTCTGGTAAGAGTCCAACCTATTCTGGTGGTTCACTTAGTGAAGGGATTGAATAACTTTATCCATATTTGAATAATGGAGTTCGCCATTTTACCATTATGGTCCATTTAAGAGACTGATTTTTCTGGACTGTTGATATTTTTTTTTAGTTTCTTTTATTATCAATCACTGTAGCGCAGCACACCTTTATTTGGTCACTAAGAGGCTAAGCCAGGTGCCGGTCCAGGCATGTGGGCGGATACTGATCACGATCTTTCCCGAGCCTGGACCGGCTCTGTGACGTCAGCCAACAGCGGGCTTCAGCCCACTGTCTGCTGAAAACGGGTCACAGGAGTACAGAATGAACTGCACTCTTGTGATCCACAGGAGAAATATAGCCAAATGAGCTTTGACTGTACTACTCCTTTAAATGAGCAGATAAGCCCTACTGCATTGTAGGTCATTCAAGTTTCCCAGAGTTGGGTTGTAAGCGGTAAGTGTGCCTCAATGTAGTCTGTGTATGCTTAATGTGATGAAAAAAGGCTCACCAATCACAAATCGGTTAATTTCCACATTAAAGTGGTCGTAAACCCTGATATATATATATATATATCTATTATATAGATAGATAGAGGGAGAGGTGTATGTATGGTGAGGTGACATACCGTACATCGTTTTTGTTTACCTGCAGTCTTCTCTTCTCTTTACATCCATTCAAAGTGCTGAATTTATAAAGCTTGTCTGAGAGTTCAGAAAAAAGGGAGAAGAGAACTGGAGTTACACTTTGCAGATCTCAGTGAGGAGAGCTCTGAGAGCTGATTGGAGGTAAGGGACACACCCCCCTTCACACAGGAACGGAGCTAAGGCTGTCAATCAGCTGGCGGTCCCTCCCCCCCGTCACAATTTTTCTCTTGATGTCAGGAAAACTTGTAAGAGTTGATTCATGCTGAAAACAGAGAAACGAGGCAGAAGACAAAAGACACTTAGTGCTATTTATTGAGGCAAGTACACACTATAGAGGGATGTGCTTTGTTCATATTTCATGTCTGAGGTTAACAACCACTTTAAAAACAATGTAAAAGTTGGACTTTATGCGGCGCTAACGTACATATACAGTAGGTGCATGCGCTGTGCGTTGGGGTGATTTGTGTTAAACAATGCTGAAGGTCCAGTTTGCTGTGCGTTGGGGTGATTTGTGTTAAACAATGCTGAAGGTCCAGTTTGCTGTGCGTTGGCATCCCATTCAGAATAAAAGTTGTTGCATATAGTGACCATTGAGAATTCGGGAAAGGTGAAACTTGATTGGTCGCTATGGGCAGCTATTCTATTTTTGTGCTCCTTTTTCTTTTCTCAGTTTTAACAAATCAACTCCCATGTGACTGCAGAAACATAAAAATTCTTGAACTGAAGTTAATTTCTGATGCGTAATTATAATGTCATCGCTCATTTATATGGCGGTTGACATGATCATCGTCCATATAAATTACATCTCCTGTCAAGTTTCATTCTGTCATTATTCCAGGCAAAGTCTATTTTAGATCTGAGCTATTTTTCCATTGCTTAATAGGTGGCAATCGTAGGATATAATTATAGAGCTGTTTAATATAAGCTGCAGATGTTTAATACTTGTGTTTGACCGCACGTTTCTCAGTTGTCCTTGAAGAATGTGTGCGTTTTGTTGTATAACGTTCCCTAGAGGATATCTCTGCTTTAGACCCTTAAAGTGACTTGGCTTAAGATTATTTAAGATCAATTTAAACGTCTTCCAGTTATGGTAAACCTGTAGATCCTAAGACCTTTTCATCCTTGCATGCATCTCAGTGCTGCTGTTCTCCTCCAACTTTGTTCAGCCACCTCCTGTTTACATTCCCCCCTTTCAGGGGACATGGTTGATTGCCCCTCTCCCATCCCCCCAGCAATTTATACTCGCCCATCTGTAGTCTTTACTATAACGTTGGAAAGTTTGCTCCATTGCTCAGGTAAAGCTGGGCTTCCAGGCATTGGGGGAGCATGATCCACCGCATGTGACAGTGGTCAGACCTGAGTGACCAGTCACAAGGCCCCATCACTGTCACATGGGGAGGCTCAGCCACTTATCTAAGTGCCAACACCATCTGATATCAGATCTTAATCAGAGTTGACTTCTACGGTGGGGAGGCAGCAAAGGAGCATGGGAGGGTACAGCCATTGCAGCCAAGGTTCCGCCAGAGGTTGACAGGGGTTCTTGAGCTACAAGCCAGGATGTAATGATGGAGCATCAAATAAATCATCAAAGTAGATATATACTCGTGTGGGCATCATCCCATATAAGTCTAGTCTAGTCTTCTAATTATTTTAGATTCCTTGAGCTGTGGCTGATTGAACGCTCACCTGATGGTGGCTGCTTAATTCAGGAGCCAACGCCACTTGGCAGAATACCAATTAAATAATTTTGGCATGGGTTCCTCGAGACGTGAATATTATTTCAAGAGTTGTTCTGAGGTAAAAAAAATTGAGAACATCTGGGTGGGTGAACGGACCTTCCTGGGTGGGGTGGGGGGCTATTGGCAAAATGCAGGAGCACATTCTCATGGGATTTTAAGGGCCCAACTTTTCTGGGAGGAAGGGGTTAGGCAGTGAGACATAGAAGACATCTCTATGAAATGGACTCGCAGGCCAGGGTAAATACTTTTTTTTTTTTTTAATTTTTTTTTACAAATAATTTTTTTTTGTTATTTTTGAGTTTTTTTTTTTTTTTTTATTATTATTTTATTTGGAGAGTGGGGGCTGTTATTAAAGTCGGCCACAAAAATGAAATATATTACGGATTATTCATCCCTGGATGTGGTGTCTGCATTAGTTTGTACACTTGGAGCTCCTGGCAGCTCCTAAACTTGAGTTTGTGAGCTTTTGGCGTTTATTTGCCAAAGCTCCTCAACTCAACTCCATAAAAGCCTGTGTGTCCATGTACACATAGGCTTTTAGCGGCATTCAGAGGCGGTTAAACCTCCCTCTCCTTAACACGGAAGAACCGCGTTCAGGATAGGAACGTTTTGACAGCTGGCCCCTGGAAAACGCAAATTGCAGTAAAAACCCTTTTTGCGTTTTCCCACAGCCATGGTCAAGATGGGCTAGTGTACACGTAGCCTAAAACACTTTCAGTCCAAAAATGACAACGCACACTCTCATGTATCAGCACAACTGAAACAATATAGGACTACTGAGCCCCCTACTGTCTGTAATGTAGAGGGGAGTGTTTCTGTAGTCCTTAAAGAACACTGTAAATGAGTCCGTACAGGCAGAGAGCAAAGAAAGTTATCGGCTCAAAAGATTTCAGACAGGATTAACAGGAATTATTTTAACTTATTAAACAAAATGCTTTAAATGGTGCATTTAAAGGCTTGTGCCCCATACACACGGTCGGACATTGATCGGACATTCCGACAACTAAATCCTAGGATTTTTTCCGACGGATGTTGGCTCAAACTTGTCTTGCATACACATGGTCACACAAAGTTGTCGGAAAATCCGATCGTTCTGAACGTGGTGACGTAAAAAACACGTACGTCGGGACTATAAACGGGGCAGTAGCCAATAGCTTTCATCTCTTTATTTATTCTGAGCATACGTGGCACTTTGTCCGTCGGATTTGTGTACACACGATCGGAAATTCCGACAACGGATTTTGTTGTCGGAAAATCTTATAGCCTGCTCTCAAACTTTGTGTGTCGGAAAATCCGATGGAAAATGTGTGATGGAGCCCACACACGGTCGGAATTTCCAACAACAAGGTCCTAACACACATTTTCCGTCGGAAAATCCGACCGTGTGTACGGGGCATAAGTTTACCTTTTTTTTTGGAAATTTATAACAAAACTATTTCCTAGTAAATGTAGTAGCTCTCCCTCAGGATTGTCAAAGCAATGGCTATATGCTGTACCAGGCCCATCGTATCCATCAGTAGCCTTGAAATTGAAAAATCTTATGCAGCCAATCAGGTGTGATGTGCTCAGTGCAATATGGCCTAAATGCTTGTGAATCCCCGAAGCTCTCTGCTTCTTTTGTGCCTTTGATGTCACTCACAAGTCGGCCTACCCCTTCCGCTCGCCTCTCTCATCCATCTTGATATCATGGAAATTGTAGTTCTCTGCAGGCTTTGCAGTTGTCTAGAGTAGACCAGTGTTTCTCAACTCCAGTCCTCAAGGCGCCCCAACAGGTCATGTGTTCAGGATTTCCCTCAGATGAAAGGGCTGTGGTAATTACTAAGGCAGCGACACTGATCAAATCACCTGTGCAAAATAATGGAGAGTCTGAAAACATGACCTGTTGGGGCGCCTTGAGGAATGGAATTGAGAAACACCGGTCTAGACTGTCACTTGGACAAGTTACATTATGAGGTTGAAACAGAGTGGGACATCCTGAAAAACTTTTGTCTATCAGAATACAACGTCCTGGTGGGAAGGATTCCACCATTCAATTTGATTATGTGGATGGAGGAATCTGTGTACTTTTTTTTTTTTTTTTTTTTTTTCTTTTTTTTTATCATTCTGCCCCATGGCTGAACAAAAAAAAAACAAAAAACAGTCTATGGCCAGCTTAACTCATTCTCTGGATAGTCTTGGTCAATGGTGGTGCAATAGTCAAACTATAATGACACAACACTACTTTCTGACTTTTATCTTTAGCAGGGATTGGGTGCTTTAAGTTTGCAATGTTGAAATATTATTTGATGATCACTTAATATCACAGATCAATAACTCACTACAGTTGGTCTTCACCGTCTCTCTTTCTATTGACCCTCTATTACAGACACCATTTACAAAGATTCCTGAATGCTTCTTTTCCATTTTAGTTGAACATTTTGCTGTATGCTAGAACACATTTTCCTAGCATGGAAAGCATGCAAACCTCAGTTTTTTACATAATGTGCCGGGGTTGTGCAAGATGACCTTTTGTAATATGGTATTCTGTATTTTTTTGCCTGGCTCTCTAGGGGTGGAAAAAATAAGTTTAGAGATGTAGCTGTATGTCGGTTCCTGAATTCGCAAGAAGAGATTATCACTTTAAGGGGATGTACTATTTCACTGAGAATAGGTTTTATTTTAGTTTTATTTTATTGACTTGAATTTGGTAATATTATGCTACCTGAAGGCTTACAGCTGTCTTCAGGGGAATAATCAGCTGGGTTATGGTTATGTGCCATCTTAAAGCTACTGTGTCTCTGCCAGAAAAAAATCTAAGCAATGCAACCTGCAGTAGAAGACTCTACACTCCAGTCTCTGACAGAATGTTCATCACTGACTTTTCTGGTGCTGAATGCTTGCATCCACAATCTGCCCCTCTTCCGACACTGACTCCATCTACTGATCCCACATCACTGCAAAGCACAGAAATGGCATGAGGGCCAGTAGCAGGAACCATTGACTTAAGTAGGGGACCAGACATCCAAGACCCGGACGTGTTGAATGTTGAAGATTCTCCTGGAGACTTTAGTGTTTGAAGACTGCCAAGTTTGGATTCACCACCCGTTGGAGTGGTGCCTTTTTCTTAGTTTTCTTTTTGTAGGGGTTCTTCTGCTTTTAAACTTCCAAATGTAGATATAGAAAATTCTCTCTTCCTATAACTTGATGAAGAGGGTGACCCTCCTGCATTGTTGTTGTTCAGTCATGTAGTCGTGTCCAACTCTTCATGACCAACTCTTCATGACCTCATGGACCATAGCGCGACAGGCTTTTCTGTCTTCCACTGCCTCCCGGAGCTTGCTTAACTTTATGTTCATTGTTTCGATTATGCTATTTATCCATCTTGTTTTCTGTTGTCCTTTCATCCATTTTCCTTCCATGTTTCCCAGCATCAAGGTCTCTTCACATTAGGTGGCCAAAGTATTCAAATTTCAGCTTCAGGATCTGTCCTTCCAGTGAATATTCAGGGTTGATTTCCTTCAAGATTGACTGGTTTTATCTTCTTGCCGTCCAAGGGACTTTCAAGAGTCTAATCCAACACCTTCCAGTTCCAAAGCATTAATTCTTCAGTGTTCAGCCTTCCTTATGGTCCAACTTTCACAGCCATAGGAAAGTTGGGAATACCATAGCTTAGACTATATGGACCCTGCTTTAGGATCACTTAAAAAAAAGAAAAAAAAAAAAAAAAAAAGAAGAAATGTTTCAGCTTAGTACAGTGGTCTATAAAATGTGGAGCTGAATGCGGCCCTTTGCTAGGCTTTATCTGCCCCTTGGGGCACTATTCCTTCACTGTCACTAATGACTAGGCACTATTCCTCCCATTGACACCAATAATAGGGCACCATTTCTCCCACTGACTCCAATGATGGGGCACAATTCCTCCCATTGACTCCAGTGATGGGGCACAATTCCTCCCACTGATACCAACGATGGATTACTATTCCTTTCTGTAATAACAATTATGGGGCAATGTTTAACCCTTTCGCTGCCAGAGCTGTTTTTGCATTTTTTTTTTGCACACGTTTAACCGCTTCAGCCCCGGAAGATTTCACCCCCCTTCCTGACCAGAGCACTTATTGCGATTCGGCACTGCGTTGCTTTAACTGACATTGTCGCGGTCGTGCGACGTTGCACCCAAACAAAATTGACGTCCTTTTTTTCCCACAAATAGAGCTTTCTTTTGGTGGTGTTTGATCACCTCTGAAGTTTTTATTTTTTGCGCTATAAACAAAAAGCCACAATTTTGAAAAAAAAACGCAATATTTTTTACTTTTTGCTATAATATCCCCCAAAAATATATATAAAAATTTTTTTTTTCCTCAGTTTAGGCCGCTATGTATTTTTCTACAATATTTTTGGTAAAAAAAACCGCAATAAGCGTATATTGATTGGTTTGCGCAAAAGTTATAGTTGGCATTTTTATTATTATTATTTATTTTTTTTTTTTTTTACTAGTAATGGCGGCGATCTGCGTTTTTTTTTTATCGCGACTGCGACATTATGGCGGACTCGTTGGACAATTTTGCTACATTTTTGGGACCATTGGCATTTTTACAGCGATCAGTACAATAAAAATGCATTGATTACTGTAAAAATGTCACTGGCAGTGAAGGGGTTAACCACTAGAGGGCGATCAAGGGGTTAATGTGTTCCCTTTTGTGTGTTCTAACTGAAGGGGGGAGGGGACTGTGCAGGGGAGATGACAGATCGCTATTCATACTCTGTATGAACAGACGATCTGTCTGTTCTCCCCTCAGAGAACACACAAACAGATCCCGGTTCTCGGTGTGCCCGAGCGATCGCGGGAGCACGGTGGTGATTGCCACCGCCGGACACTCGCATCAGCTCCGTGGGCGAGCAGGGGGAGCGCGTGCCTCCGGCGGTTTGCACGCACCCCCCTAGTGGCCGTATATGTTACCGACGTAACATGACTGCGATTTGCGCAGCCAAGCCATGTTGCCGCAGTACAACTGTGGTGGCTGGTCGACAAGCGCTTAAAAAATAATTTTAGGCGTGAAGATTACACAAACCCCACAAATATTATGCATTTTCTGAAAGCAGATACCCTAGAGAATAAATTATGGTAGTTCCAATTTTTTATGTCACATGATATTACCGCAAAGGTCTAGGAAACGCAAAATTTCAGTAAACACACTAATGTGAATTTTAGGGCAAACGAACACAATAAATTACCCAAACGTTTGGTAAAATATAAAAGACGAGGTTGCACCGAGTAAATACATACCCAACATGTTAAACCTTAATTTTGTGCACCTGTGAAACTGGGTATAACTTCAGTACCCTATATTTTCTATAGGCGACGCTTCAAATGCCTCCTATAGGTATCAGTTTAGTGTTACGGAGGAGGTCTTGTGCTAGAATTATTGCTCTTACTCCAGCGTGCACGGCGACATGTAATATGTGTATCGCAATCGATGTTTTCACGAGTAGGCGCCTTGCCGCATGTGTTTACGTTCGTTCGTGTGTTTATGTGGGGCTGGAGGGGGGCCTCCAAATTTTTGGGGAGGGGGGATGTTATGTACTTGGGCGTAACTTTATTTTTTTGCAAAAAAATTTTTTTTTTCCATCACATAGGAGACGAAAAGTATATGATGTTTTTTAGGTGACATGTTCTCTTTCTTGAGATATGCAGGGGATGGGGATGTGTGAGAGCGATCGGGCGTCAGCGGAGCCGCATGAATGCTCTCACCTGACAGGCAGGAGTCTGCCTATCAGTCTCGCACACATTTTCTACTCCGACTGGTCAAAGTCCAGCCCCTCTAAGCTCTAAAGGAAAGTAAACTGGCCCTTTATTTAGAAAGTTGGGAGACCCGTGGCTTAAAGTGTTCCTAAACCCAGGACCCTGCATTCACTATGTCTGGTCTCCCACAGTACACAGAACATGGAAATGTAAATATTTTAGTAAATATAAACTGCTAAAAACCTTTTCTCATCAGCAGTATGTAACAGTCTTGTGACTTCTATCAGTGTCTGGTTAAAGCTTGTAGGAGGAGTTTTCATTCTCCTGTGACTGTCCTATGAGGCCACATGACCCCTCACCCCTTGTCTGGCGCTGTGCCAATCACATGCACCCTCCCCTAGTAGTACACACCAAACGGAGCATGTGCAGAGTGACTCCAAAGGCTATGTGCTATCAGCAGATGAATTGGAGACAGTGGAAGAAGATGAGGATCAGAGTGTAGAAGTCTATTCTTGAACCCCAATGTTTGAGTAGGCTCTCAAATAGTATAGAGTAACACTGACCATAGACAGATCAAAATTTGGCCAGTTCATCAAGGACCGACCGAATTTCAATCCATGTGTGACGGTCCCCATTCTTCTGTCGAATTGAAAAGCTGGAAAACTTTGTTGATCCGTGGCTGAATCTTAGAGTCCCGCTGTCAGAATACAATGTCCTGGAGGGGAGATTTCTCCATCCACCTCGTTTGTCTTGATGGAGAAATCTGTTCCTTTTTTTGTTTTCATTTAGCCCGCTAGACTTCGAGTAGGAATCTGTGCAGCCAGCACTTAGAGTAAATCGGGTAACATCTAGAGATATGAGCTTCAGGATGGGAAATGACCCAGCTCAGCAGCTCATTGGAGCTGACAATAGAAGGTTTTTTTTTTCTTTTTACCCTAATGCAGAGAGTGCATGAAGGTTAAAAAAACCAAAAAACAAAAAAAAACCTTTCAGTTCAGCCTTTACAACCATTTAAAATCTTCATGTGATTTCCGGTCATGTGGGTTTTCTTCCCCTTGTCTGAGGACATCTTGTAGTGAAAAGAAATTATTGAAGGAAACAGCTCCAGATAGGAGATGAGTATTGCAGCCACGGTTTATTTATATTTTTACACCTTCTGGGGAACATTAAAAAAAAAAGCAATTCAACCCAGGAATGGGCTTTAAAAATGACTACACTTTAAATTTTTTTTTTTAAGACATGCAAGCAGTAAATCAATATTGCCATTGCTGTGACTTTTAGTAGTCATTCATATGGACACTTAGTCCCATGCAGCATCCAGAAACACTTGTTTACCTCATGTGTATAGCTTAAATGGACCCTGCACTGCTGTTTCTGCCCTGTGCATTTAAGTCTAACGTATAAAATCATTAATGCGCAGGCAGCATGGGCGCTGAATGACTGAAGCCTGAGGGCATTCTGTGCCTACGCCCCCCCACTGCATGAATGACTCATTCATCACCAACATGGAAACAAAATAGTGTGGAATCAATGGCAGAGGCGCAGGTACAGTGGGTATAGAAAAGAATCACCCCCCTAATCGCATTTTGTTGCTTTGCAGCCTTAAATGAAGACAGACACGTTTGTTGTTTTTATCTAGCTGTATTTACTCTTATAATATCCAAGCGAAAAATATTACATCAACATGTCAATAAAAAAAAATCAAAAACAAAAGCACTGAGTTGGAAAAAGGATCACCCCCTCCTAAAAATGACTTGTAAACTCAATCAGGTATAGCTACTCACCTTCTCAATGGCACACAAAGCCATTTGACTTTCAGCTGTAGTCATTTTGATTAGCTCAGCATGAAAAAAGCTTTCCTGGAGCATTTCAGTCTCGGTAGTGCAACTGAAGCAAACCATCCACTATGGGTAGCAGGACACTGTCAAAAGATCTCTGGGATAAAGTTGTGGATAGGCACAAGTCAGAAGATGGATACGAAAAAAAAATGTCAAAGGCTTTCTCATTGTCTAGAAGCACAGTGAAGTATATTATTAGGAAGTGGAAGGTATTTGGTACAACACAGACCGTCCCTGGATCATGATGTCGCTCCAAACTGGATGAAAGAGCCAGGAGGAAACTGGTCAGAGAGACTACCAAGAGGCCTACAGCAACTCTTGAAGTAGTTGCAGAAATTGATGATAAAGAGTGGTCATTATGTGCATGTGACAACAAATATCACAAATTCTCCACAAATGTGGCTTGTGTGGGAGGGCTGCAAGAAAAACGCCACTTGCAGAGTCATGACTGAGCTTTGCCAAAATGCACCTTGAAGATTCTAAGGCCACTTGGAAAAAGGTGTTCTGGTCAGATGAGTCTAAAATTGAATTATTTAGCCTCAACACCAAACGATATGTCTGGCAGAAATCCAATACAGCACACCATCCAAATAACACCATTCCTACAGTATGAATGAATGAAAGATTTGTATAGCGCTACAAATGCAAACTGAATCGCCTCAAGGCTCTTGATCCGTTCTGTGTTATCCTGCTTCTTAGAAGAGGTGGGTCTTGAGTTTTTTCTGAAGGCCCGATGGTTTTCTTCCATGCAGATGTTAGTGGGTAGAGCGTTCCATATCCATGGACCTTGGACTGCAAATCTTCGTTCTCCCTTTGATTTGTAGCGGGACTTGGGAATGAGGAGGAGGTTTTGGTTAGTTGATCAGAGACTTCGATCGGGTGTGTAGTGTTTTATTTTCTCACATAGGTATTGTGGAGCATTTCCTTGCGTGCATTTGTGGGTGAGGCAGAGGGTCCCAGGGTTTTTTTCCTGTTACTAGCCTTGCTGCCGTGTTTTGGATGACTTGTAGGCGTGCAGTCTGGTATTTAGGTAGTCCTATGTGGTGGGAGTTTGCGTAGTCGAGTCGGGAATTGATGATCATTCCAACTACTGCTGCTTTGTCCTCTTCTGAAATGAAGGGGATGAGTCTATGTAGCAGGCGGAGAAGATGGTGAGATCCGCTGACTACTGATCCTATTTGTGCATCCCTTCGACATCTCTGAGTCAAAGATGACTCAGAGACTTTTGGCTTTGGTGCTTGCAGAGATTGTCTGTCCAAGGATGGTGGGCGGTGTCCATGGGGTCTTAGTTTATGTATTTTGGTTTGCTTGGAGAAGAAGCTCTGTTTTGGATCCATTGAGTTTGAGGGAGCTCGTGGTCATCCAGTCATCTATCAGTGTGAGGCATTTTTCTAGTTCTTGATATTGGTCTTTTTTTGTCTGGTGATGCGAAAGTAGAGTTGAGTGTCTGGTGATGCGAAAGTAGAGTTGAGTGTCATCGGCGTATGAGTGGAAGCATAGGTCCGATTTTCTGATGATATTGAGGAGTGGGGATGTAGATGTTGAAGAGCACGGGTGATAAGGGTGATCCTTGAGGGACTCCATAAGAAATTTTGCGCGTTACAGTAGAGCATGGAGGTGACAATATCCTGCTATGGGGTGTTTCTCTGCAGCAGAGACTGGAGCACTTGTCAGGATAGAAGTAAAAATGGATGTGGCAAAATACCATCATATTCTTGAGGAAAATCTGCTGCCCTCTGCCAGAAAGTTGTCAATGGGAAGAAGGTTTAGCTTCCAACATGACAATGACCCAAAGCACACAGCAAAAATGACCACACAGTGGCTGAAGGAGAAAAAGAATGTCTTTGCATGGCCTAGTCAGAGCCCAGACTTCAACCCCATTGAAAATCTGTGGAATGACTTGAATACTGCAGTCCACAAACGGTCACCATCAAATGTAACTGAACTTGGGCAGTTCTGCAGAGAAGTGTGGGCAAATATTGCAAAGTCTAGATGTGCAATGTTAGTAGAGAAAAATCCCAACAGACTAAAAGCCTGTATTTAAAGCAAAAGGTGGTTTAACAAAATGCTGACACAAGGGGGTGATCCTTTCTCCAACTCAGCGATTCTGTTTTTTTCATTTTAATTTTTTTTTTTTTTCTCTGGCATGTTGGTGTTATAGCTTTTTCACTTGGATGTTATAAGTTGCACTGAGTAAATACAGCTGAATAAAACGAAAACTGTATTAATTTCAGGCTGCAAAGCAACAAGATGTGATTTTAAAGGGGGAATTCTTTTCTATACCCATTGTAGGTGTCTCAGCTCACACAGACATATGCCTGCATTTGGGGTTTGCATCCCCGAGCACATACAACTCATACCAACATCCAGCCACCACAAATTTTAGCCTGTCATTGATTTACACAGGCTGCTGGCAGTGGGCTGTTCACACCACCTGTGCCTCCCTTGCACTCAAAAATGCCCATTTTTTGCACTGGATGAGCCAGGCTGCTGCGTGTCTAGGAGCTCTGAATGGGCTTGTATGATTTGCAGGCATGTACTAACACATTTACTATATATAAAAAGGTGTATGCTTTGGGTTTTGCAGCCTTTGCTAAAATACTTCTGAATCACTTTTCCCGCAGAGGAACAGATTTTATGTGTTCGCACATTTACATGCATAAATGTTTATTCTAGGTAATAATTAGTGAGACATGTGATTTGCTGTGCTTTTTCTCCAGTTGCTATTATGTAATTACAGCAAATCCCAAAATTGGGTCAGCATAGAACTTCTGAGAGTATGAAAATAATATTAAACATGTGTTTTAGGTAATAGAACTATATTGCCCAAAGACAAGGTTGCTGGTTCAGCTTACAAGATTTTTTTTTTTTCCTCCCTGATTGAAGTTTTACAATACATACTATAGATGGAAAGCATCTGTGCGTATAATTCGGTAGCCCACCAGCAGAAACAAAGTGGTGACGGGTCTGTGCGGAGTGAAATGGGGCTGTCCAATCTGTGCCACTAACAACAAAGCACCATTACCAATACCCCTTGGGACTCTGAGGCAGAAACCAAACACCAAATATCTTTAAAAGAATATAATTTTATTTGTACATGGTTGAAAGCAATTTAACATGGGGTATCCTTAAATAGGTGGTTCCAGTATGATATATATTCACCATACATTATACATCAATCCTTATAAAATACTATTTATGCGTTCAAAACAAATTCTCTTACAATATCCAGGTGAAAGCCCCGACACGTTTCAATCAAAAGAGTCTAGATCTTCTTCAGGGGGCATGGCCTGATATCCAGGGCCAGATTTACATCTCAGGAGCCTAAAGGCAAAGAATTCAGAAGCGCAATATGATACATTTACCATACAATATACATCTATCCTTTATAAAATATTAATGACCATGGTTTCAAACGAATTCTCATTCAATATCCAGATGAAAGCCCCAACACGTTTCAATCAAGAGTCTAGATCTTCTTCAGGGGGCATGGCCTGATATCATAGTCCACATAACGAATGAACATGACCAGAACCATTAAAAGAACAGACTCTCCCTCCAGACCACTGAGCACCAAATCCGGACCCGAATACCCAACACGGAATCGCACGGACCCAAGATGCTGAGCCCGGAGGTGACACGGGAGCAAGATTGTCACCTATATTATGAATAGTCATTACTAATGGTGAAGGGAAGTAGAGCACAAGTTCACAGAACTTTCTATATAAGGAAACTAATTTATGGACATACACTATTATTTCTTTTGATATTTGTATGTTAGGTGTCCAGCCCTGAGACACAAGGAAACATTAAATATTTATGCACTAGAATCACTTTAAGCTTATGAATTTAAATGTCAATAACTAATTGATAATTTGTTGGGTTCATCTACATTTTTTCTTTTTTGCTGTCTGCACTATTAAACACAGCTTAAGGATTGTGTTAATCACCTGATGTTTAGGCGACACACATTGATCCTTGATTGTTTTATGCACTGAAGTCACTTTATATTTGTTTTATATTTTGATGATATTTTAATGGGAGTGACCAATTAGGTTTACCAACCATAACACTTACTGTGTAGACACAAGAAAACATTTGATACACAGAAAAAGGATATGGGATTGCACTTTATACATTGGAATCACCTTATTTAACTGACAGCGCCTCACTATTTTTGAACATTTTTGATTTTATTAATAGTTATGCATATGCTATTTAAGTGAAGGCAGCGGTCTTGCTATCTATTCACCCCACATACCTAGTGGTAGCGTGAGAGTAACACATAACATTATTACTCCAGTATGATATATTTACCATACGATATACATCTATCCTTATATAATATTATTCATCATGGTTTCAAAACAAATTCTCATACAGTATCCAGGTGAAAGCCCCGACGCGTTTCAATCAAAAGAATCTAGATCTTCTTCAGGGGGCATGGCCCGATATCATAAATAATGAATGAACATGACTGGATCCGTTAAAAGAACAGACCCTCTGTCCGGACCACTGAGCACCAAATGTGGACCAGAATAATCAACAAGGAACCCTCAAGGAATCGCGCAAACGCAAGATGCTAATGGCAAAAACCAAAAAAGGCCACCATCCTCTACACAAAATATACAGAAGACCGGCATAGTGACGGCATCAGGTAGTTAAGAGAAGTAAAGGAATTTTTTTTTTTTAATTTTTTTTTTTTTTTTTAGATTTGTACTTACCTAGGTGGATGCAACATCGGTTCGATGCTGCATCTGTCCCCTGAAAACCGAGCGATCGAACACCGCTGATCACTCTGTTTTTAGAGGTCCGTGAGCAGAGAGCTGCTGTCTGTCAGTCAGAGCTCTCTGCTCTGCCCCCTCCACGCTCATTGGAGCGCTGAGCTGTGGAGGGGGCGGAGCGGCCGCCTCGGGCTCTCTGCGGCTTGCTGATAAGCTGAGAGACGGGTGTCAGTCCAGGCACCTGGCGGATCCAGACCTTTTTGTCAGGATGACGCGGGGCCTGGACTGACATTGGTGACGTCAGCAAAGAGCGTACTTCAGTCCGCTCTCTGCTGAAAACAGGTCACAGGAGTGCAAAACGAATTACACTCCTGTGACCCAAGCAAACAAGCTTTGGCTATACTTCTCCTTTATACCTCCATGTTGAAAGGATTTTATCATCTTGGAAATCCCCAATACACTTGTCCAAAAGTGTCTGTCTGTGCCCAGGTAGTGTGGATCCCATTGAGCGAAATTGAAATTCCACTTTCACAAAAAAGATTTGCTTTGTAGAATAGACTTGTAAAGAGACACTGTCACCAACTTACAAAAAAATTGCAGGTAAAAGCACAGAAAAATCAAGTATTTTAAACACTTGCTTGCAGTATTTTTTTTAATTCTCTTGCAGTGTGCTTTTGTACTTGCTAGAAAAACTGAGTTCTTCGGGAAGAGTCAATTTTCCCTCTCCTAACCTTTTGGAGTGTCTATATACTGTCTGTGATGGCCCAGCTCCTCCTCTCCTTCCACCTCCCTACCTAATATTTTATGCAGCAGCTGGGGAGAAGTGAAATGGAATACTGTAGATCAGCCTTTCTCAACCAGGGTTCCTCCAGAGGCTGCTTGGGGTTTGAGAGCAGTGGCATATTACTGGCCAATGACCATCAAAGTTCGAACATCACTATTGTGTTCCATTGAAGCAGAGGAAGAGATGAGGGATTAAGTACATATCATTCTTTATTCCTTAATTTAAACCCCCATACAGCCTACTGGGCACATGAATGTACCGTGAGCTGCAGATATGATTTTTAGTGGGGGTTCCCTGAGATCTGAAAACTATTTCTCAATGGTAAAATGGTTGAGTAAGGCTGCTATAGGGTGACACTGAGGCTGCCAACATCACATCCAAGGTGGCGGCAACTAGCAAGCAGTCTCGGCCTTTTGAATGTTGACACTAGGAAGACTTTGGTTAAAAAAATGATCTGGTGGCAGGTTCTCTTTAACGAATTCAGCTCTTTGGACATACGTAGAATGTGCAGAGAGTGAAGGGCTGAGAACAAGCTCATGGCGTTTGGCAGCCATAAGCCTGTGCTCGTTTTTGTTCAGATGATTTCATCACTTCTGGCAGCTAACTGAGCAAGTTCTGTGCTCGGTTGGCTGCTTTGGAGGGCGGGGAGGAGGGGGCATTGGGGGGGGGTCTACTAAACCCCCAATGTTCCCATAAAGAGTACCTGTCACCTGCCCAATGCTATCACGTGGGGGTTTGTTAACCCCCTTCTGATAGCAGTAGAGTTTTTAATTTAAAAGAAAAAAGGTAAAAAATATTAATAAATCTTATTAAAAAGATTAAACGTAACACCTTTTTTCCCCCCTGCACACCCACAAATGCCAACGCAGCACAGGGTGTACATGTGTGTGTAAACTGCATTTACGCCGCACACATGTGAGGTATCGCCGCAAAGGTCTGAGCGAGAACAATAATTCTAGCATCAAGTCTTTTAAAGCGTTGCCCATAGATTATTTTTGGGTACCATCGTTTTTTTTGTGATATCACAGGCGCACACAATCTTAAGACTTGACATTTCTCTTATTTATTTACTTGGCTCAAAACCAAAACCCAGACAATTGGGTATTGTGTGAAGTTGTGCTAAAATGAATTTTATTATGTTTCTTTCTTGAAAATATGCATTTGATAAACAGTTGCACAAATATCGTGCAACAAAAAAAATTTCAATTATGATCTATTTATTCTACAGGGCCTCTGCTTTCAGAAAATATGTAATGTTCTGGGAGTTTTGAAAAATTTTATGGCCATAAAGTAAAAAAAATAAAAAATGAACTGGTTTAGGGTGCCCAGATGTGAAATGATCTTCTAGGGCAGGGGTCTCCAAACTTTCTAAACAAAGGGCCAGTTTACCGTCCTTCAGACTTAAGGGGGACCAGACTGTGGGCATTGGGAGTAGAAAAGGTCCTCCCGATGTTAGTGGGAATAAACAATGCCCCATCGTTGGTGTCAGTGGGAGGAATAGCGCCCTATTGTTGGTGTCATTGGGAGGAATTGTGCCCCAACTTTGGTGACATTGGGAGGAATACTGCCCCTTCATTGGTGTGTGTGTGAAATTATGCCCCATTGCTGGTATCAGTGGATGAAAATAGTACCCCAGGGGCCGGATAAATGCAAGCAAAAGGCTGCAATTTAGAGACCACTGTTCTAAGGCTCCATTCACACCTGAGCGTTTTGTAGCTTGAAGCCTGAAGCTACAAAACGCTGGAGGGGAAAAAAATCAATTATTCTCTATGGAGATGGTTCACATCTCCACTCCAAAACGCCTGAAACCCTACGCCTGAAGCTCAAACAAGTTCTAGACCCTTTTTTGTCGGGCGAATCGGGCAGATTTGGGTGTTTTTCTGCTTTTTACATTGGTGACCTTTTGCCCTGCACAAAATCGCGGCAAATCGCGGTAAAAACGCAGCAAAAAACGCCGCAATATTGCGGTAAAATTCTGCCTGAACACGCCAAGCTCAGGTGTGAATGGGGCCTAAGGCTGAGTTGGAACTCATTGGATTTTATTGCTGTCTCATTCTCTGTGGGAGAGATTCATCTTCTCTATATATATTTTTTTTTCTTGGCTTTAGAAACTCTTTAACCTATAGGTCCCTAGGTTAAAAGAATGATTGAAAATAACATTTTGTTTTCCTTTTCGTGGCGCCTTCAGTCTATGGCTGGCACTTGTAATCATTGTTTTGCTCTGTCCTCTATCTTGCTGATTGCAGAGATTATCTTGTTTGATCAGAGAGATGTTTATGGAAATTAGCCCGGTGGAAGAAGTTAGTCACTGGGTCTCTTTTTATTGTCATCAGGAAGTCATATAATGTGACTGATGGCAGTCATAATATGTGAAACCAGAATGCCTTCTGTAGCGAATCGTCGCAGCTAGCTCTCTACAAAGTGACACAATCTGTTGGTCACTCAGCCATCCATGTCTTTGAACCTCAGGTGCTCATTCACAGGTCAATGAACAATCAAACTGGGTTAATTCAGAAATGACTCATGAACAGGAAGCCCCTATACCTACATAATCACTTGGAAAATATTTTTGGGGGGCGGGGCTGTGTGATGAAGAGATGAGCTTGGGCGTGTTATTTGAATACACCGTATTTATCAGCATAACGCGCACCTTCACTTTAGGAGGGAAGTTTCAGGAAAAAAACTTAAATTTTAAATAAAGAAATGTGAAGCAAAATAAGGGTCAGTGCCCATCTGCAGCCTCACAATTGCCATGAATGCAGCCCCACCATTGCCGTGAATGCGGGCCCGCCATTGCCGTGAATGCAGCCCCACCACTGCCGTGAATGCAGCAGCCCCAGCATTGCCGTGAATGCAGCCGCCCCAGCATTGCCGTGAATGCAGCCGCCCCAGCATTGCCGTGAATGCAGCCGCCCCAGCATTGCCGTGAATGCAGCCGCCCCAGCATTGCCGTGAATGCAGCCGCCCCAGCATTGCCGTGAATGCAGCCGCCCCAGCATTGCCGTGTGATGCATCAGCCCCAGCATTGCCGTGTGATGCAGCAGCCCCAGCATTGCCGTGTGATGCAGCAGCCCCAGCATTGCCGTGTGATGCAGCAGCCCCAGCATTGCCGTGTGATGCAGCAGCCCCAGCATTGCCGTGTGATGCAGCAGCCCCAGCATTGCCGTGTGATGCAGCAGCCCCAGCTTTGCCGTGTGATGCAGCAGCCCCAGCATTGCCGAGAATGCAGCCCCAGCATTGCCGTGAATGCAGCAGCCCCAGCATTGCCGTGAATGCAGCAGCCCCAGCATTGCCGTAAATGCAGCCCCAGCATTGCCGAGAATGCAGCCCCACCATTGCCGAGGATGCAGCCCCACCATTGCCATAAATGCAGCCTGATTAATGCCCATCTACAGCCCCGGAAAGGGACAGGGAAGGGGGCGGGACGAGCGCCGACAGATTACATACAGGAGAAACTCCTGTTTTCTCGGTGTCCTCTCTAATACAAAGTCCCTCCTTTTATGATAAACAGAACAGTCGTCCAATGGCAGCGCAGGAGACGGGACTTACTATTACAGAGGCCGCCGCGTAAAGCCAGAACATATACCTTTTGTGGCCCTGGCACTCAGAGATTCGTTAGGTGCCACAAAAGATATATATATGTCCAAATTGCTAGGCGGGCCATTCGAAACCGGAATGCAGGCCGCACTTTGGACATGCCTGCTCTAGGGGTTCTGCCTCTCAGAACAGTTCCCAATGACACCATTGATCTTTTGAGTTCTCTTTAAGAGGGGTATGTTCCCCACTTACCACAAATGTAAAGGGATTTTTTCCACTATCATTGTTAAAGGAGCCTTATCCCACTGACCGCCAGTGTAAGGGAATCGTTTACACACTGACCACCGATGTAAAGGAGCCCTTCACTTACTGACCACCAATGTCAGAAGGCTCTTTTCCCACTTACCACCAATGTAATGGGGCTCTTCTCCCACTTACCACCAATGTAATGGGGCTCTTCTGCCACTTACCACCAATGTAATGGGGCTCTTCTGCCACTTACCACCAATGTAATGGGGCTCTTCTGCCACTTACCACCAATGTAATGGGGCTCTTCTTCCACTTACCACCAATGTAATGGGGGTCTTCCCCCACTTGCCACCAATGTAATGGGATTTTTCTCCCACTTATCACCAGTAGGGGATCACTCTCACACTAATTACTAATGTAAGGGAGCTTTTCTCTCTGCCCACGAGTGTAAGGGGGCTCTTTTGTCACCGACCACTAATTTAAGGGGGCCCTTCACCCCCTGACTACCAACATATAACGTATGGCCTCCCTTCTCCCACTGACCACCAATGTAAGGGGACTCTTCTCCCACTTACCACCATTGTAAGTGGGCTCTTCTCCCACTTGCCACCAATGTAAGGGGGCTCTTCTCCCACTTGCCACCAATGTAAGGGGGCTCTTCTCCCACTTACCACCAATGTAAGGGGGCTCTTCTCCCACTTACCACCAATGTAAGGAGGCTCTTCTGTCACCGGACACCAGTGTAAGGGAATAGTTCTCCTACTGACCACCAATCTAAGGGAACCTTTTCTCCAACTGGCCAACAACATAATGGAGCTTTTCTCTCACGGGCGACCAGTGTATGGGGGTGTCTTCTCACACTGGCCACCAATGTATGGGGGCCCTTCTCCCAATGACCATCATTGTAAAGGGGGTTATTCTCATACTGACCACCAATGTAAGGGGGCTCTTTTGTCACTGACCATCAGTGTAAGGGGGTTCTTCTGTCACTTACCACCATTGTAATAGGACCCTTCTCCCACTGACCACCAATGTAAGGCAGCTCGTCTCTCACCAACCACTAATGAAAGGGGGCTCTGCTGTCAGTGACCACCAGTATAAGGGGGTCACTCTCACACGAATTACCAATGTAAGGGAGCGTTTCTCTCTCTCTGACCACAATCGTAAGGGGGCTCTTTTGTCACTGACCACTAATTTAAGGGGGCCCTTCTCCCCCTGACTACCAACGTATAATGTATGGCCTCCCTTCTCCCACTGACCACCAATGTAAGGGGGCTCTTCTCCCACTGACCAGTATTGATTACATATCTGCATTCATTGATGACTTTTTTTATTTATTTTTTTGGTTCAATATTTTTTATTCAAGATAATCGGTGGTACAAATGTAGTTTTAACATTCACTATTTACCATACAACAAAGCATAGAAGGGTGTTATACAGTCAAGAAGAAAACATAAAGGAATAATAAAGTATGCAATAACTCCATAACTATCATTAGTAAATTTGCAAACAATAAAAATAGATGTTGATCTCTGGGCGAACAGGGCAACCCATCCTACTCGGACACCATTTATGACTTTTATATCTGCCTAGAGTTCAGCTTTTTGCCATAAAAGAAGAAAAATTTTGAGACTTAAATTCCGGCAAAGTGGTATGAAATGAAGAGAGTTCAGTTTCTGCTTTGACAGCAGGGCCCCATCAGGAAGCCGGCTGATGTCACATATGTATTTAGCCAGGTCACAAGTCACTGTCCCGCAGATAATTCTTGCAGATTGTTGCTTTTCTTCTGTAAAGTAATTATAATATTTTTTTTTTTTCCGTCTAAATATATCCGCTGACCTCAGAAGTGGCAGTTCAGATTGTGAAATCACGAACAGGAATTGCTGCTTGGGGTATATGTCAGATATTCAAGTTCAACAATGTAGAATGAGTTTGCTGATCCCGGAAGATGACTGGTCAATTCTCTATAAAAAGTTCCAGCTGGCAGCGTTTCCGAATTCTGTTGACTAAGGCCTTGTACACATAAGCTTTGGCTTTACATAACAGCGATGTGTGTGTGCAGCAAGATTTTACAAAGCATTTGTAAAGCTTTTAGCAAGTTTCTTTTAAAAGCCTTTAAACTGTATGTAATCCCTGACAATAAACTTCTCTTATTTGCTCCCTTTTGCCCGGTTAAAGCGGCGTTCCACTCCTTTTTTTTAAATTTTTTTCTGTGTTCCTAACATGTAAACTCAGTATATTTGTGTATATGTGTATGTGTGTGTGTGTATGTGTATGTATATATATATATATATATATATATATATATATATATATATATATATATATATATATATATATATATATATGTGTGTATATATGTATATATATATATATATATATATATATATATATATATATATATATATATATATATATATATATATATATATATATATATATATATATATATATATATATGTGTGTGTATGTGTTTATATATGTGTATATATATATATATATATATATGTATATACACTGTTTTACACTATATAAGCTGAGTTTACTGTTAAAAATAACTGAAAAGCAAGACTCCGGTGGGTGTATAAAGATGTCCGCTTGCCAACTTCTAAACTCTAGGCTTACTGCGGATGATTGTGGGTGTACCAAGATGGCAAACGTCACTTCAGTTGCATATTCTGATGGGTAGTGGCCTTTGCTTGCGTCAGTTCCAGGTTCTAAATAACGCAATGCTAGCCCTCGGCGCTACCCACTGACTCCTGGGAAAGGATGACACACATCTTCCAGGAGCAAAGGCGCCGATGGAAATGACGTCAATCGCCGCGGACCACAAGTTGCACAATAGAAGGGACCCCATAGCTACAGCAGTTAAAGTGAGTAAAAAAAAGAAAGTTTTCCAAATATTGTTGCCAACGGAGAATGATGTGGATTTATGTAAAGTTCATTTTATGGGTGGAACTCCGCTTTAAAAATCAGCAGCTATAGTATTTGTAGCTGCTGACTTTACATTTTTTAAAGGGGAGCCTGGAGCTTCTCTTTAAATCTCCTACACATCAGGCTGATATAACAGACAATTTTTGCAGCTCTGTGTTCGTTAATTCAACATAAAATGTATTTCTGAATATGACTTGGTACTCTGGCAGTCCCTATATATCAGAGCTCAGACTAGGAGGTATGAAAGCAGCAGTTATGCCACAGGGCAAGGAGCATGTTGAATGAAGGAGAGAGCAGAGAAATAAACTCATCAGTCTGCTGTTTTTCCTTTTACTATCCAGTCCTAGAATGGGGGAGGGAGAAGACCCGCGAGTGTCTTTTTTTAATTGCAGCAGAAAAGCAGGTCTCTTTCACTTCCAGACAGGACAGAGCAGTGTAATGGCCCGTGCACACGATCCGAATATCGTACAACAGATCGTACAACCTTTTTGGCTTAATAGTCGCAAGTAGAAATTGAATAGGTAAATAAAGTCACGAAAATTCTCGTATGACAGAAAAAAAAAATCAAAGTGATGTTATGTGTTGTAATTATTAGTATTGTATTTTCGGACAACAACTATACTGACTAAACAAAAATTGTACAAAGAAAGTTTTCGTGCATGTCCGATCGAATAATATTGGATGAACTGTCTTGATCGGCTGTTGAAGTAGTGTACACACGATCCGAAAATCGTACGATTCTTCCTCGGACGACAGTTTTCGTACGATATTTCGAAATTTCGGATATTTCCGTGTGTACGGGCCATAAGTCTCAGGACTAGATGAGATCATGTGTCACTTTAATTACATACGGGTAAACTCCATTCTGTGAATTCCATAGCTTCTGACAGTTGGTTGTACTGGAGCGTATTAAGAGATTCATCGCAAAGTAGGAGTCACAGTCATACATCAGGAGTTTTTGTGTTTTTTTCCTTGGTAATAATTTGAAAAACTATGTAGATTTTTCCATCTCAGCATGAAGTATGAATATTTTCTATGGATCAGTGACCGTAAATTCAACCAATTTGAATTCCAGGTTGTATGTCCATAGGGTGTGAATACTTATGTGAGGAACTCTTAAGAATTTTACACTGGAAATAAGACAGAAAATCATAAAATAATGCAGCGCTTGTTTCAGTAATACAAAATGAAATGTGATATTTTATATTAAAGTAGTAAAAGTGCTTGAATTGGACTTGGAATCGGCCTCTTGTAGTTCCTAAACAGGATGGCTCAGAGTGGGGGAGGTAGAATCAGCTTAAGGAGCCAGGGCTGCTTCTATCTGATCTGGGGGTGCAGGAAAAAAAAAGTCATGTGGTGTACTGTCAGCGCAGTGTGTGAGTTACTGACAGTCTGTCACACAGTGTGTCAAAGATGCAGGGAACCTGTCTACCCTGCTCAATGGGTGTATTTCTCTACCAAGAGTCACGCCCCCCCCCCCTTACCTCAGGCGTCTATCAGAGGTATCCCCTTACATCAGGTGTCCCCATCAGCGTGCCCCCTTATATCAATTGCCCTCCTCAGAGTGCCCCCTTGCATCAGTTGCCCTCCTCGGAGTGCCCCCTTGCATCAGTTGCCCTCCTCGGAGTGCCCCCTTGCATCAGTTGCCCTCCTCGGAGTGCCCCCTTGCATCAGTTGCCCTCCTCGGAGTGCCCCCTTGCATCAGTTGCCCTCCTCGGAGTGCCCCCTTGCATCAGTTGCCCTCCTCGGAGTGCCCCCTTGCATCAGTTGCCCTCCCTAAGAATGCCCCCTTGCATCAGTTGCCCCCCCTCAGAGTGCCCCCTTGCATCAGTTGCCCCCCCTCAGAGTGCCCCCTTGCATCAGTTGCCCCCCTCAGAGTGCCCCCTTGCATTAATTGCTCCATTAGACTGATTCGTAGATCATTGGATGCACTCTGAGACTTGAGGGGGGTGGGGGCAACTTAAACAGCACACCCCTAGATCTGGGCCTGCAAAAGGGCCTGGATGAACAGAAATACAGTTCCTTTGGTGGCAAGTAAAACTGCTCCCATCTATGCATTTCATCTGTGGATTTTGTTTTTTTTTTTCCCTGGAGTTCAGCTTTAACTTTGCTTATACCCCTTACCCCCTCTAACCACTGAAGCCAAAACTCTCTGGGTCCTGAGTTTCTGCTCTTCTTTAATGCAGAGTCCTTCATTGGGTAGATGCTTCCTATTGGTTCTAAACCAGCGCAGTTCTGGTGATGACATCATTACTAGGGGACGGGACAATGTCGACACAGACTGTAGTGCTGGATCACTGATTTTAACTTCTGGGGCATGGATGGCGGACTCAGAATTTCTTGAAAACATCTTTTGGGCCCATTCACGAAGTTGCGCAGTGTTAATGCATTTATGTTGGCGTGCGTTGCGTTGACCTAGGATCAACATATGGGAAAGTTGGTGAACCAGGTTTTGTCATTTCACCATGACGTTCCTTTGTCGCTCATGAACTTACTGACATCTAGCCTGTAAATATTCAGCAAGTGGGATGGAGAACAAAGCCATTTCTATTTGCTCTTCACAATATTCCCGTAAGAGGAAAAAAGAAACAATGAAGTAATTATTCCTTAATTGCAGATGCAGTGTTAACTGAGGCATTACTGTGGTTGGAAATAGACTTCTCCAAGATCAAACGGGTATCTGTCAATTCCCCAAGCAAGAATGTACTGTAACTAGCCGGTTTTGGTGTCCTTGCTTGACTCTGCCGGTGTACCATAGATTTTCCATCCTGGACATGGAAGAAGGATTAAGGGTTGGGCAGTTGACTTCAAAGAAGCGAATGATCAAGGCTCCCACATTAGTAGGCCTTGTTCTTCAGTGTCCAGAATGACACATAGGAGACATCAGAATTCTTCAGTTCCTTATTTGTTTTGATCTGGAATGAGATCATCTATTCCATGTGGCCTGCACATGTTCTCTAGGTAGGCTAAGCCTTTCAGTCTGAAGCAAAGGGAGATGAGTAAAGAATATCTATAGTCTCAGTGCAAGATAAGCAAAATTAATTTTTATCATTCTGTATGGTAGTGGTGGTCCACGTAATGTTCTAGCATGCAGACTCCATATTGCAGAAGAGACAGCTTGGTGTATGTTCTCAGCATGCCATGGTATGTGGTTGGAATGAATGAACTACTGTGCACATGCATGGGACTTACAGTGAGGGAAAGTATTTGATCCCCTGCTGATTTTGCATGTTTGCCCATTGACAAATGATCAGTCTATAATTTTAATATTAGGTTTATTTAACAGTGAAAGACCAAATAGCAAGAAAAATATCCAGAACAACGCATTTCAAAAAAGTTATAAAGTAACTTTAAAAGTTACAAATAATAAATTTGCGTTTTAAAGTGAAATAAGTATTTGACCCCTTTGCAAAACATGACTAGTACATGGTGACAAAATCCTTGTTGACAGTCACAGAGGTCAAACATTTCTTGTAGTTGGCCACCAGGTTTGCACACACCTCGGGAGGGATTTTGTCCCACTCCTCTTTGCAGATCCTCTCCAAGTCATTAAGGTTTCGAGGCTGACATTTGGTAACTCAAACCTTCAGCTCCCTCCACATATTTTCTATGGGACTAAGGTGTTGAGAGCTAGGCCACTCCAGGACCTTAATGTGTCATGCCGGAATACCCATATATGACCCATTTTCAGTGCACTGGCTGAGGGAAGGAGGTTCTCACCCAAGATTTGAGGTTGAATGTTTGTTTTTTTTAATTGATTTTCATATAAAACAGGGGGTGCAGAATAAAGAAAAGGAGGGGGGGGGGTAGTGGTAGGCAAATACCACCATGTATAACATAATTACAAACAGTTGTATAAGTTCTTGAAACAGTTTTCCATAACATAGTTAGATATTAATGACAGTTTGGGTTACAGGTAATGGTATACAACTCAAAAATAAACAGGTGAGCGGGGGGTATAGAAGAGGGCAGGAAGAAAGGTCAGTGAAGGGGGGATAAGGACAGTGCATACATGGCATGATCTTAACAGTTATCCCAAACTTTTGGGGGAAAATGCAACTGACAAAGTTAGAGATCCAGGTTCACTAGTCGACCTTAGCAGGTGTTAAACAATATTATACATTATAGCTTATTCCTCTATATCTAAGCAGTTATGCATCCCTAAGTAGAAATCCTGGCTCACCCAAAATTTGACGGTACATGGCCCCGTCCATCATCCCTTTTAATGCGGTAAAGTTGTCTCTTGGCAGAAAAAACACACCCAAAGCATAATGTTTCCACCTCCATGTTTGACGGTGGGGATGGTGTTCTTGGGGTCATAGGCAGCGTTCCTCCTCCTCCAAACACGGCGAGTTGAGTTGATGCCGAAGAGCTCTATTTTGGTCTCATCTGACCACAACATTTTCACACAGTTCTTCTCTGAATCATTCAGATGTTCATTAGCAAACTTCAGACGGGCATATACATGTGCTTTCTTGAGCAGGGGGACCTTGCGGGAGCTGCAGGATTTCAGTCCTTCACCGCGTAGTGTGTTACCAATTGTTTTTTCTTGGTGACTTTGGTCCCAGCTGCCTTGAGATCATTGACAAGATTCTCATGTGTAGTTCTGGGCTGATTCCTCACCGTTCTCATGATAACTGATACTCCACGAGGTGATATCTTGCATGGAGCCCCAGACCGAGGGAGATTGACAGTTATTTTGTGTTTCTTCCATTTGGGAATAATCGCAACTTTTGCCACCCTCTCACCAAGCTGCTTGGTGATGGTCTTGTAGCCCTTTCCAGCCTTGTGTACGTCTACAATCTTGTCCCTGACATCCTTGCTCTTTGGTCTTGGCCATGGTGGAAAGTTTGGAATCTGATTGCTTCTGTGGACAGGTGTCTTTTATACAGGTAACACGCTGAGATCAGGAGCACTCCCTTTAAGAGAATGCTCCTAATCTCAGCTCGTTACCTGTATAGAAGGCACATGGGAGCCAGAAATCTTGCTGATTGATAGGGGATAAAATACTTATTTTACTCATTAAAATGCAAATCAATTTCTAACTATTTTGAAATGCGTTTTTCTGGATGTTTTTGTTGTTCTGTCTCTCACTGTTAAAATAAAATAGACCTACCATTAAAACTATAGACTGATCATTTCTTTGTCAGTGGGAAAACTTACAAAATCAGCAGGGGATCAAGTACTTTTTTCCCTCACTGTATGTCTTTGCAATCAGGCCAATCAAGATGGCCAAAGCTCTTGAAGAAGATGGAAAATGTTGCTGCCTTGAGGGAACAAGGAGAGGCAAGCAAAGTTTTGCTATAAAAGGTACACGGGTTACACACTATAATCAGTATATGAAATAACAGAAAAGGAGAAGCCGCACATTTTCAGTCATACAAACAAAGCAGCTCATCCCTACCTGGAGACCGCCCATTTCTGACATGTTTTAGCATGAAGGAAAAGAAGAAAGAATAAAAAACAAAGTAGGAATGAAATGGGAAAAGGAAAGGGGGGAAAAGGGGAACAGAGCAGAGATACGGGAAACTCCTAGAAGCAACGGAGCGAGGACGGGCTCCTTAGGCTTGCACCTAATTGGCTGTGCATTATGGAGGTTGGAGGGGTGACTCCTGCATGACTCGCTGACAGGGTATGCAGTGTTAAACTGTAAAGCCGGCCAAAGATGGTTCTAATCTTTGCTGAACCATCTAAGGGCAGGCTGATTTTACCCAGGTCAATCCATCTATAGACTTGGGTACAACCAGCATGCCGTATTTTTACGGTCAATTTTTGCCAGCGGTAACGTATTAAAAATCGCATCATCTATGGCCGGTTTTAGAAACCATGGCCATACTACAGGAGAAAGTCAGAGACTGGGAATAGGTTACAAGAGATCATTGCCTTTATAGACCTTTACAAATCTGTGCTCTCTCTCTCTTATTATGGACCACTAGGGTCCAAGGACCACACAACAATTGCTAAAGGGGCACTGGTTGGGCATCGGTGACCTGCGCCATTCATTCAAAAAAAAAAGTTGTATGCGTCTCACAAAGCCAATAAAGTCGCCTTTACCGAGTCCTTCTCATTTGTCCCAGTGGATGGCATATGGGAGGGTCTATCCAGAATTTACATGTCAACAATGAGTAATGTGCTGCATGGACTACCATTCTCATGATTACTAGTGCAATATGTTAATTAGTTGTCACTTGCGTATGAGTTGCTGGGCATTCTGCAGTCTCAAGTGAGGTTACAGGGCTAGACATGGTCACGCATTGATGAGCTAGAATTTTTGGTGATGATGCGGCCCTGAATTTGGAAGTGATGGTTGGTGTTATTAGCTGATCAAAGGAAATGGGATGCTCCAGACTTGGTTGGCAGGATCAACAGGCGCATTTGTGTGCTTGACAGGGTACTTATGTGTACCATAGTTCATGGGATTCAAAGGGTTAAACAGAAGCCTTGGACGAATGTAGGTATGTATGTGCCATACCTGTGGGTTACCCATGGAAGCTGTAAATCACGGTAGCAGACACTGGTAGGACTGCCGCTAGCTACTGGGTCCCATGCTGGGCTGCTGCACTGCTGTGGACTGAACACAGGGTTGCATTCCCAGCGGTAAAGGAAAAGGAATTTAGAGATCTGGAAGAGGCTGAGAGCAATAGAATGAGCTTTTCTGAGTTAAAGTGGTTGTATACCTTTTTTTTTATTTTTTTACTTTTACCTACAGGTAAGCCTATAATAAGGCTTACCTGTAGGTAAAAAAATTATCTCCTAAACCTGTAGGGTTTAGGAGATATTCCCCTCACAATGAGCCGCTGACTGCAGTGGCGAATGCGCACAGGGGATTCTCGGCAGACAGCCCGGCAAACTCCGGAGCTTGCCGGACAGAAGTCTCCCGCGCGCATGCGCGGGAGTGACGACATCGCAGCTCCGGCCACTCACAGCGGCAGAGCCGCGATACCCGGAAGACACGCCGAGGGGAAATGTCAGCTCCCTCGGCGTGGACCGTGTGAGATGCCGGCGCCTCATTCTAAGGTAAGTAGCTCATAATGAGCTAGTATGCTGTGCATACTAGCTCATTATGCCTTTTTCCCTTGGAGGTGTAGAAAAAAAAAAAAAAAAAACAGCGGGTATACAACCGCTTTAAGAATATATGCTTGGATAGATTTTTTTCTCTTGAAAAACTAATTGAAAACATAAAAACAGCCCAAACTGTTTTCCCATTTCTCTTGTATGTTATCACTATGGCGGAATATATTATGCATCCAATGTATGCGAAAAGTATATTTTACAAGACAGCTTAACAGTTGACTATTTGTAAATTGCAATATTGTTCAATAACAACAAATTGAAAATACTTGTTATCTTGAAACCAGAGTTTAGTGTCACTTTAAATGCTACTGAAGTCTATTAACAGTTATTGACTCTGCTGCATTGGTATGGAAAGTTGGTTGGTATATGGCTGGCTGACACGCATGTGACCCTTGTCACAATGTTCATATATTTATTTTTCCATTCTTTTATCACCCGTAATGACAAATGCCTCCCTTCTGCCTGACCTGTCCTGGTATTTAACTCTGAATAGCGTCACCCCAAGTGGCGGCATCTAGTTACACAATAACCGTGTGTATACAGGATTGTTTCCAAAAGTCCTTTGTGTCTATCTCCGTCCCCGAGCTGTTTGCACTTCTAGCCTTACTGAGCCGATAAATACTATTGTGAACCTATGGAAACATTCTCTTGTAGAAACAACTTGAACCAGTTTTACTAGTTTGCCATAAACAGAAATAGAATTGGTCGGATCAAAGTGATTCATTTACAAATCGTCTTAAGAGAGTATCCATAAAATAATATTATATGTATTTACAACAGCGTTAATTTATTTAAAAACCTTATGGGAGTATCCATAAAAGATTATTGTATGTATTATAACAGTTATAGTAATAAACGTGGGTGCTAAAATGTTCCATGACCTAATCTGTGTATGAACTGGATTGTGCTTATTGCAAAGCTGGCCATACCCATGGCAGTTTTCTGTTCATTTCATCTAGTTTCCATTCTCCGGGAATGGAGACAAAAATATTAGGTAAAGAGCAGGGTGAAAACCCTAATACCCTACAATGACGGACTAGAACGGCCACAGAGAGGAGACTTGTTAAGTAAAATTACACAATTTTATTAAACAAATTTAAAGTATTTGGAAAAAAGGAATACCCCACCAAAGGGGAGGAATTGGTACATAGGAAATACTAAATATAAAATCAATGTATATAATTGGAACGATACAATTCATACCATGATGTGGTCTGAAGTTTTCTGTACAGTCAACGTTTCACCACCAATTTGGCTTCTTCGGGACCCAGACATATAGTTGATTTTAGTTACCTAGAACAACACAATATTAGTAACAAATATATATTATAGCGAGCTATATATATATATATTTGTCACTAATACTCTGTTGTTCTAGGTAACTCTAAAATCAACTATATGACTGGGTCCTGAAGAAGCCAAATTGGTGGCAAAATGTTGACCGTACAAGCAACATCAGACCACATCATTGTATGAATTGTATTGTTCCAACTATATACATTGATTTTTATATTTAGTATTTCCTATGTACCAATTCCTCCCCTTTGGTGGGGTATTCCTTTTCCTAAAATATTTTACATTTCTTTAATAAAATCGTGTAATTTTACTTAACATGTCTCCTCTCTGTGGCCGTTACAGTTCGTCATTGTAGGTTACTGGGGTTTTCAATCCGGTATTTACCTAATATTTTTGTCTGTATCTCTTTGTATGAGGCCCAAGTCAAATTGGTTTATTTATTCTCCAGGAATCGCAAACAACATTTCAAGCAATTACCAAAAACTAGAAAACGTTCCAGGTTTGATGGACCACCACAATTTAGGCAATTGTGAAGTTGAAACTGAGCAATACATTTTTACCCAACCTTTCTCTAAGTTTTGCAGCCTTCACCTTTGTAACATTTACAAATTACACTCCCTTGTTATCTCTCACCTCTAATATTGCCACTTTCTCCTTGCTTGCATACCTCTACTCAGGATATCCTCCCTTCAGTCTATCATAAATGATGCTGCCAGAATCATCCAGCTTACCAACTGCTAATTATCTACTGCCCTCATCTGATCCCTCCAATGGCTTCCAATCACCTAATGAAAAAAGTTTCAAAATACAAACAACATACAAAGCCATGCGCAACTCTGCCTCGAGCTACATCATCTCAAAACATCCCCCAAATCTTCATTTGTGTTCCTTCCAAAACCTCCTCTTGTGTACCTCCTTCATCATCTCTACCATTACTCATCTCCAGGACTACTCCAGAGCCTCTTCCATCATTTAAAACTCCCTTACCCCAAATTGTACACCTGTTTCTACCTCTGCCTGCCTTTAGACAATCCTTGAAAACTATTTATTTATTTTTTTTTTTTTTTTTTTTTTAGGGAAGCCTATCCTCCTATGTAAAACTTTTACCTTTTTATTCCTCCATCAACTCAACCCTTTCATAATTATTACCTTTTTTATCACTTGCCCCTCCATTTTAGTTTGCAGGCACCCACAAGCAGGGCCCTCCTAACCCTTTTGTCTTGTATTGAAAACGGAGCATAGAGCTGAATAAAAAAAAACACCAATTTTATCAAAAGTACCTGGATATTTCTTCTTTGTTGGCCTACGTTTACACAACCTCTTTACTTGGGGCATCCTCCCTTGGTTTCTCTTTTCCTTTCCTTGCTGTTGATCAAACCACCATTTTAAGCCTCCAGTTGCTTTGTGATTTTGGCAAAAAATGCAATTGGAAGTCCAATTACTCTATCAAATATATGTAGCCATGGTGTTAGCACTACTGACAAACAATCCGCCAAATCACCCCACTGCCAGACTCCATGCATCCTTTCCAGAGTCAATGAACAGTCTTTTGCAAGATTTGTTTTTGTTGTTTTATTGGGGGTACAACTTGGATAGGGATATGGGATGCCCATGGAATTAATCATTGCCATCATATTTAAAGAATTCAATACACTTTGAACAAAGTTAGAGCCTGAAGATTGAATGTGCATTTCTGACTAGGTATAAATCTTATCCTGCAGCTCCCTGCATCTCCATGCAGACTACTGTTTCTAAAAGTTCTCCATCTGCCACCGTGTGAGGGACAGAAACATCACTTTTGACCGTGTAAAAGCAATGGTCTTAGATCTCTTCATCTCCTGTACAGACTTGATTCCTCCTGCACAAACTTATAGTTGCTAATTGAAGTATGACACATCCTCTTCTATCGGGTAGTATGAGATCACTCAGAGACAGAGACATTGCCAATGACCATGTACAGGCTGTATAATCTAGATCCGGTGGTCTCCCCAGCCAAGCCAGCGAGCGTGACCAGACCACAGCTACGTGCTGGGTCGGCCACTATATGGCCTCAGCGGACGGAGGCTGGCCCGCAAGTTAAACGTCTCGCAGGGTCGCATACAACCGGGCTGTGGTCCGAGTCGCATCGGTCCCTTGGTCGACAGCCGGAAACTCTGTGTTTCACCCGCACCATGGATCGGTAAGTACAGTCCCCTGTCCCCCTCTTTCTGCGGTTTGGGGTGGATGCAGGTACCCTCCAGGGATGGTCGGACCTGCCTACAGGATCCCTCCTCCCATCCTAAAGTCCCATGTTTAAGCTGGGTTCCCCCCCCCACGGATTGGTTGGAGTCCCAGGGCAGGCAACAGAGACTCCTGGGGGTCTCCCGCGCTATTCCCCTTCTGGGTGGTATGTGTCCTGCCCTGGGGGTATGGGGGGGTTCCAGTGCAGAGGGTGCAGCAGAGACCCCTAGGTGCATGCCCTGCTGTGTGTGAGGTAGTGTGCAGTTTGGGGGTCCCAGTGCAGAGAGCGCAGCGGTGCAGAGTGCACAGCGGTGTCCCCTCAATGTTCACCCTGCCTGGTGGAGTACAGTACCTTTTTGGAGGGGTGTCCTCTTGCAGAGGGTCCAGCACAGAGAGGATCCTGGCAGCATGCTTCAGCATGTCAAACGGCCAGCGGCCATGTTTGGGAGGTCCGATGACATCACGGCAGCCATTTTCCCTTGATTTGTCTGTTCTCCGTCCGGTGGCCATGTTTGTGTAGCTGAGGAGGTCATGACGGCCATTTGCCGTTAGTCTAGTGAGACGCTGGAGACGGCCGGAACCTCGTGGAGACGCCGGAGCTGCTCCTCCTCTTCCTCCTCTCTTCCTGTCCCGGGATATATGAATTAGACGGCGCCCATGGTATTGCTGGGTCCAAATTGTGGTGCGATCCTCCACTTGTATGGTTAGCCTTTGGGGGTCCTTGTGTGTCTCCCTCTCTGCTGGTAGGTATCCTTTTGGGGGCCTTGTGGCGTCTCTTAGTGGTGCCAAAGTTCCTTTGTACTACAGGGTCTTCTTCCCTTTGGAGCCTCAGAGTCACATCTCACCCACTGATCCCCTCATGGAGGTGGCAGGTCCCGTGGCACCCCAGCTTCACACGGTTGCGCTGACTGCGGTCCTTGAGTCATTGATATTCCGGGTGGAAGTAGCGTGTGGGCAAAGACCCAGGAGGAAGCGCCACCCCCCGCCTTTCCCTGCTCAGTCTGTCTTATCTGATTCTGAGCCTGATGCCGCCAGTGATGCGGCCCATCCAGGGGTGTTTAATATCTCGCCCCCTGACCCGTTCAATAGTGAGGATGAGTCCTCCGCAGTCTCAGCAGCGAGTGAAAAAGCACTGGTGGATGCACTTGTTACTGCGGTGCAGGAGACTCTAAAGGTGGAGGATGTGGCCGACGGGGCCACAGATGTGGCTGTGTCCATTGGTATGCATAAGTCACCTTGCACACCAAAGGTGTTTACTTATCTGCCTTATTTTGATAGGTTTACTTATAAGGAATGGGAACAACCAAAGTCACCCTTTGTGGTCCCCAAACGTTTCTCAGTACGCTACGCCTTTGAGGAATCGCTTTTGAAAAAGTGGACTACCCCACCAGTGGTGGACCCGTCTGTTTCCTTGTTGAATAAAGTAACCATGATCCCAGTAGAGGAATCCCCGTCTTTTAAGGACCCGGCTGACAAGAAAGCAGAGGCTGTGGCATGCAGCATGTTTACTATGGCTGGTTCGGCATTGTGTCCAGTCTTAGCCTCGACCCTGTGTCCCAGATCCTAACTGAATGGGCCAAGCTTTTGAGCCAGGGTCTGGGTAGTGAGCAGGTTCCCGCTGCTTATGTTCATTTAGTGGACCATTTGGTCCATAGGCTGCAGTATATTTGTGATGCAGCCTTGGATGCAGCTCCTGTGCTGTCCAAGCTTTTTGTTTCAGCGGTGGTGATTAGATGTGTGTTGTGGCTTAAGAATTGGTTGGCAGACCAAGAATCTAAGAAAGCTCTCATTGATCTGCCCTTTCAAGGCGACCGCCTGTTTGGGGCTACCTTGGATGATATCATTAAGGGTGTCACAGGGGGGAAGAGTACCTTCCTGCCTCGATCTAGGAAAGGGAAGGAGCCTCCTCGCAGACGGGGGGCCTTCCTTCTCGGCACATTAGAAATTCTTCTGGGCTCCTGGGACTGCAGATAAAGGAAACAGATCTCTCAAGTCTTCCCTGGGAAGTTCCAAGCAATCTTGGTCTGGTAAGCCTAGAGCAGGCTTCTCCGGATCCACTGACGAGACTCCTTCAGCATGAAGGTCTGCCCTCACCCATTGCTGGGGGGACATCTTCGCTGGTTTCCAAATTCATGGACCTCCTTCATGAGTGTCAAGGGGGTCCAGGAATTTGAACCCTTTTGGGGGTACCAAAGAAGGGGGACCAAGTTCCTCCACTTCGGAGGGCCCTGTGTCTCCTTGTGTGGGTATAATTGCTGTAAATTAGACGACGTAACCTATTACGAAAAGCCGCGTAGGGTGGAGCGACGCGCTGACATCACCTCATATTGTGATTGATCGTTCCAGCAGGACGGGTTGGTCTGTGTGATACTGGCCGGTGCACCAGACTTAAAGGCTTGTCTTTCTGCTTCTCATGTGAGTGCATATATTTTTTTACTATCTAATAAATAAGATTTTACACTATGGAGCGTTCATTTCTTTCCCCGCTATGTGTATTCAACCATGATCCCCAAATGGCATGAGGAGAGTTTTGAATGTTCGGAGCCTCGTTGGGATACTTTGGAGATCGCAGCATCATCCCCACTTCACTGAGAACAGCTGATCCTCTTGATGTGTCCTGCAAGGCTTTTCTATACACAGGCTCCCCGTGATCCTCTGTAGTGGGGGATCGTGGGCTTTGGTAAGCAGTAACCCCTTACTTACCGGTAGTGGATTTCCTCACTAGTTTTTTCTACTATTTGAAAAGCGGCACCATGTATGGTTGGACTTTTTAAATCACGGGTGTTATTGCCGTTTAGGCTCATTTGGACACTTATTGTGGTTCATTTATTTTTGTTTTATGACACTGTAACAAGATTTATTGGTTTTGACATTCCCACACACTGAGGTGGGGTTTTCTAACATCGATTGTCTATATCCTGTATTTATTTTGTTTGTATTCACCAGATATATGACCATTCATTCGATTGGTATATGAGAACACATTTATTTCACTTTTATGTTTAGCGCGATTCTAGGTTTTCTAATTTTTGTGCACTGTATTTATGTTATGCAGAAGAATTGCTGCTAATTTTTTCACTTGTTTATTCATTAGTCAACTTTGAATGGGTTTAGGCATTATTTTTTCTTAACAGCGCAGTTTGTTTTTTCTTTTTCCCATAATTCCTGTAAAGGTTCGGGTGACGTCCGAACTACCCAAAGTCTCCTCTGTCCGCCCAGGAAAGTGAATTGCCTGGGTCGGACTCTGGATTTAATACTGAGCAGGGTGGTCTTTTTTTCTACTCAAACTTTGCTTCTTCAGCAGGTTTAGTTCAACAGGAAGTTACCGAGACTCGTAACAATCTCCCGGATTCCTCTGGGGAACACCATGGTCGGCCTAGTGCCAATACGGGCCCAACAACTTCCTCTTCTGCGGTGCCTGTGAAGGACCGGGGACTAAAATCTTCTGGTCATTCTGGTGGCCGTAATCGTCCCTTGAGAGCTACCTCTCAGAGAGGACCAGTGGCCCCAAGGGATGATTTACCATCCTGCTTTACAGTTGCTGGTTTTAATGGTCTGGCCATTGAAAGCCAGGTACTGAGAGATAGGTTTGTCGGGATCAGTGATCCCTACTATGGTGAAGGTGAGAAGTCGACTTCTAGTAAGATATACCATCGTTTGTGGAAAGCGTAGATTTTTTGGTGTGAGTCGATTGGCGCTCATTCTCTCATACTCCTTTTCTATAGGTCGGATCTTGGCCTTCCTGCAATGGGGCGTTGAGCAGAGGTTGACCTTAAGTACAATCAAGGGCCAGGTGTCAGCCTTAGCAATCTTCTTTCAGCGACCCCTAGCCACTCACTCTTTAGTTCATACCTTCATTTGAGGAGTCCGGCATGTGGCTCCGCCTGTACAGTCTCTTTTCCCGCCATGGGATTTAAACTTGGTACTATCGGTTCTCCAGAAACCTCCTTTTGAGAATATTCGGGAGATTCCCTTACCTACATTGTCCTAGAAGGTGGCATTCTTGGTGGCTATTACCTCGGCCCGCAGGGTTTCGGAGTTGGCGGCATTATCCTGTAGTAGTCCCCATTTAGTACTCCATAGGGATAAAGTGGTTCTTCGCCCCGGTCCATCGTTTCTACCTAAAGTGGTCTCTGACTTCCATTTGAATTGGGACATTGTATTGCCATCCTTGTGTCCCAATCTGGCTTATCCCAAGGAATTTGCTTTGCATACCTTGGATGTGGTTTGTGCGATTTCGGGTGTATCTGGCAGCCACTGAGTCCTTCCAGAGGTCAGAATCACTTTTTTTGGGTACGCAGGGACCAAGGAAAGGGCTGGCCGCTTCCTCGGCTACCATCTCCAGATGGATCAGACAGACTGTGACTCAGGCCTGTTCTATTAAAGGTCCGGTTCCTTCTTACCCTGCCACGGCGCATTCTACTCGGGCGCTTAGTACTTGGATCTTCCGTCATCAAGCGTCAATATCACAGGTTTGCAAGGCAGCCACTTGGTCGTCAGTGCACACCTTCACTAAATTCTATAAAGTAGATATTTTGGCAGCAAGGTTTTGCAGGCTGCTGTTTAAGAGGGGGTTCCCTCTTGAAGGGTGTTTTTTTTTTTTTTTTTTCTTCAAATTTTTATTTTTCAGATGGGGCTCCTGTGACATGGTTAAGGTTCCTTTGTCCTGATTAGGGCTCTTGTGGTTACCCTTGTGTTATTTTGCCCACCCCTCGTTTTTCTTTGGCACTGCTTTTGGACGTCCCAATGGTCAAGATTAAGGAGGCGCTGTGTCCATTGATGAACGAAAGAGAAAATGGGATTTTTGTACTCACCGTAAAATTCATTTCGAGTTCAACAACGGACACAGCACCTACCCCTCTATGACGTTTTTGATACTTCTATTACTGCTTGCTACTAACTGAATACCTAGCGCAGGGAGGGGGTTATATACTGACCGAGGACAGCCCATGGTTGTAGCCAGGTGTTTTTTGTTTTGCCTAGTCCTACTCCTGCGGAGGCGATATAACCCAATAGTCAAGATTTAGGAGGCGCTGTGTCTGTCGTACTCAGAGAAATGGATTTTACGGTGAGTACAAAAATCCAATTTTTTCAGATAGCCTAATCATCTGTTTTGTGCCATGATGGACACCCTGACTACCTTGGGCACGTGTTATTGCCAAGAGGTAGATCAGAAAACAATTATCACAGGCGTGATTTAGGTGCGTTGCTTATTTGTTGTTATTGGGCTATAGATAGGCAAAGTGGAGCTATAAGAGGAAATAAAACAAGACATACAATGTCTCTTCTGCAATAAAATATACTTACCTGCCTGTTTGCCATCTTCTGCAAAATGTACATGGAGCTGCGCATGTGCAGCTCCGTTTCCATTTTCGGTACAGTACCAGTGTGCTGGAATGAATGAATCCACAAAAGTGATGTCTTCCCGCATTGGCCAATCAAAATGACCAAAGGACGGCATTCTGGAGGAAGATGCCACCACCAGCAAGGAATGTCGTGAGCAGCAGAATGTTGGAGAATAGGTGAGTATCCCTGACTTTAGTTCCACTTTAATGGTGTCATGCTGGCCTTTTGAAAATGTTGAGTGCGTGGCTTTGACAGAGCAAGAAATGTTCTATTTTTTGCAAACGTTCGTCTGTTGTTCTCTGCTGTACATTGGCGCACAGCCATTCAAATTAATGACAGGTTGTATGCTGCACCTGGGATGACTGGGCAGAGGTAACATGGCTGCAATTACTCTGAGGTTGTTTATTGGCAATTGTTGGGAATGACTGAACTCCTTAGTGAAATCAAGCATTTTCTCTTGATTTGACCCTTTCCATACATGTATACAGGTTGTGGTTAGTCTGACATTTGGCTGATCCATGTTTGGAGACTCCCCTGACTGTAGGAAGACAGATCAAAGTAACAGAATGATATCCATGGGAATAAAAATAGTCCCTTCCCAGCCACAGAGGCCAGGCTGCGCTGATGGCGTCTGAGAACACTAGAGTGCTCTGCCATAATCTCTCCAGTCAAGAAATTTAAAGTGCAATTTCCATTCTGATAACAGCTAACATAATGGGCCTGACCGATATGCAAGGCACCATTCACAGGGAAAACGGGGTCTCTGTAATGCCCACCTCTGGACGCAGTTATACTTTCCTTCACAGCATTCTCCCACCACTCCTTCCTTCATCGCGGATACAGTAAAATACTTAGTGATGGCTGGCATTGAAACTTGTGTTCAGGTTTAGTGGCCAATTGCTGCATTGCATCATGGGAGAAGGTCACATGCTTCTCAAATTTCTGTGATCCGTGGGAGTAAAAAAATTACATGGCGCCTGTGGTCGGTAGATGAAGGAATCTTGCCCCATAATGGGTCTTAGTGATAGGAATAATGCCCTGTTGTTGAGGTCGGTGAAAGAAATAATGCCCCATCATTGGTGTCAGTGGGACAAATAATGCCCCATCATTGGTGTCAGTGGGAGAAATAATGCCCCATCATTGGTGTCAGTGGGAGGAATAGTGCCCCATCATTGGTGTCATTGGGAGGAATAGTGCCCCATTGTTGGTGTTAGTGGAAGGAATAGTGCCCCATCTTTGGTGTCACTGGGAGATGTAGAGCCCCAGCATTGGTATCAGTGGAAGGAATAGAGCCCCATTATTATTGTCTGTGAAAGAAATAATGTTTCAACATTTATATCAGTGGGAGGAATCCCCAAGGACTGGATAAAGGCAGTCAAAAAGCTGCATTTTGCCCACGAGCCCCAGTTTGGAGATCACTGGTTTAGAAGATGGTGGCGTGAGATGCAGCAGATTCGCTGGCCATGTGAGCATGTTTTTTTTAACACAACCAGCAGTCAAGGCAAAAGGGATGGAAAAAGAAAACCTAAAAGGGGTGAGTGAAGTTGGTATTTAAAACAGTAGTTTCCAAACTGCTGCCCTCTGCTTGCCTTTATCTGGGACACTATTCCTCCCACTAACAGCAACAATGGGGCATAATTCCTGCTACTGACATCAACAACGGGGCACTATTCCTCCCACTGACCCCAATGATGGGGATCTATTCCGCCCACCGACACCAACAATGGGGAATTTTTTCTTTCACTGACACAAACAATGAGGCACTATTCATCCCACTGATACCAATGACGATTCCTTCTGCTGGTACCAATGATGGGGTGATACTCCTCCCACTAACACCAATAATGGGAGACTACTGACCACTGATGCCAATGATGGGACACCACTCCTTCCGATGACACCAATGATGGGGCACTATTCCCCCCACTGACACAGATAATGGGATAATATTCTTTCCACTGATACCAATGATTGGGGCACTATTCCTTTCACTGACCCTAATGATAGGACACTATCCCAACCCCCCCCCCCCCCCACTGACACCAATGATGGGGCGCTCAAAGATGCATTGTTTACTCCCACTGACGCCAGGACAATTTCTTTTCCCACTGGCCACAGTTTGGCCTCCCTAAATTCTGAAGGACAGTAAACTGACCCTTTATTTAGAATGTTTTGATTTAAAACCTAGCTCTTGGATAATTAAAACTATCCCTAGTGACACTAATGATGGTACACAATTCATCTCACTGATCCCAATGATGGGACACTACTACTCCCACTGATACCAATGATGGAACACCACTTCTTCCACTGATACCAGTGATGGGACATTACTCCTCCCACTGATACCAATGATGGGACACTACTGCTCCCACTGATACCAATGATGGGACACTACTGCTCCCACTGATACCAATGATGGGACACCCCTCCTTCCGCTGATACCAATGATGGGACACTACTCCTCCCACTGATGCCAATGATGGGACACGATTCCTCCCACTGATATCAATGATAGGGCACTATTACTCTCACTGACACCAATGACGGGGCGCTTTTCCTTCTCCTAATACCAAAGATGCATTCTTTACTCCCACTGATACCAGGACAATTTCTATTCCCACTGGTCAGTCTGGCCTCCCTAAAGTATGAAGAACAGTAAACTAAGGCCTCTTTCACACGGACTGTCCGTTCAGGTCCGCCTGTCAGTTTTTTAGGCGGACCTGAACGGACACTCCATGGAGGTCTATGGAGCGTCGGATGTCAGCGGTGACATGTCCGCTGACATCCGACCCGCTCCGATCCCAAAAAGTGTAACGGAGGAAAACCCTACTTATCCATCCGTTTTCGGATCGGGTGACGACGGACTCTACAGTCCGTCATCACCCGATCCCCCATAGGGGAGAGCGGCGCTCTAACAGGTCCGTCGTTGCACAGTGTGCAGCGATGGACCTGTCATCTTCCTGCTCAGCGGGGATCGTCGGAGCGATCCCCGCTGAGCAAGCGGATGTTCACGGGGCGGATCATCACTGATCCGCCCCATGTGAGAGAGCCCTAACCCTTTATTTAGAATGTTTTGATTCAAAGGCTAGCTCTTGGATAAATAAAACTATCCCTTGCAGAGGAGCTGTGCCCACACTGCAAGGATTAATTGCTTGAGATCCACAGAAAGATTTACTTCCCGAACCCTCCACACTGCTAGACTGGTTCCTGCAACATGTTCTCCTCTACAGCAGTCTAAGGTCCTGATGTCATCAAGAACCAGCGCAAAATCCAAAGCCCTGCATTTGACTTGATGAGGTCAATATATAAAATCGTTTTTGGGGTACTTGATGTAAGACTGCAGCCCCCAAGTTTGAGATGCTCTTTAGTCATCCAAGAATGTCTTCCCTATATACCTCATTATAAAACCCGCTCATCATTTAACTGCACTGTGAATGTTTATGGTTTTACCTGAATGGAAAAACAAGGCCCCTGCCAATGTCTGTAATGACAGACATATCTGAGCATACTGGCTGAGGTCAGCTCTTTTCTCCAGACGATGTACAATTAGATATTGTCATGCAGGAGGGAGGTGTGTGCCGAGTCATTTAAGAAATGTAGAAAAGGACAATTGTATTTGCAGATTAGCAGGAAGTACGGGCAGCTGATATGTACTTAGTGAAATATTTTCCGATGGTGTTGGGCGAAGTAGGGAGTTGTCAGAATTTTTTTAAACCGCCCAGTAAATAAATGTCCTATCGTACTTCGCGCCAGATTACACATGAGCTTATCAAGTCGGGATTTTTATTTTTTTTCCCATTGAGAAAATCAGAGCTGGCAAAATTCCGATTGGCCTTGTGCACCCTTTATGCAACATTGTGCATTTTCCTGCATTTTGCAGCGCGGGTAGAACGCAAAGACACCAAATATAAAAATGTTCACGTTGGTGGTAGGGTTGCACCAATACTGGTATCTGTACCGGTACCAATACCAAGTACTTGTGCAAATGCTGCCAATTCCCGAAACTGATATTATATAAAATGAATGGACTCAAATCGCACTGCAATGAATTGCATCCGATTTGAACAAGAATGTGGTGCAATTCCTATCCGAATGGCATGCTGTTTCCCCATCTCTCCTGTGTGATCCCAGTAAATGTTGTCGGAAATTCCGGCTGTGTGTTGGCTCCATTGGACATTTTCCATCAGAATTTCCGTCACAGAAAATTTGAGATCTGGATCTCAAATTTTCCGACAACAAAATCCGTTGTCGTAAATTCCGATCGTGTGTACACAATTCCGACGCACAAAGTTCCATGCATGCTCGGAATCAAGCAGAAGAGCCGCACTGGCTATTGAACTTCTTTTTTCTCGGCTCGTCTTATGTGTTGTACGTCACCGCGTTCTTGACGTTTGGAATTTACGTCAAGATTTGTGTGACCGTGTGTATGCAAGACAAGTTTGAGCCAACATCCGTCGGAAAAAAAATCCATGGATTTTGTTGTCGTAATGTCCGATCGTGTGTACGGGGCATAAGGAGGGCAGCAATGGGCATACAAACAGTTTGTTAAAAATGATCACATCTCGCATGCGGTGCTCACAGGGTTGGAGGAGATGCATAAGTGGTCCGTCCCCAAGCTGATACCACTTCCGCCCTATACCCACAGGAGTCCTGGTGTTCTATCAGATTATCGATACGCATCAGATTGTGCAACGGAAGTGACATTCCGACCCAAAAAATACTTACTGTACATGCGTGATGCGTTCCACGCCACAATGCGTTTCACACACTTTATGATCTGACGAGTAGGTATTCTGATAGAACACCCATGCAGACATCTTAGTACACCCAGCTACGTTTTGAAATTCAGAGTAATTCTAGCAATAAAGTGAGCGTATATAAATAAATATACTATATTGATATCTGTGATGCTGTTTGGATGTTACATTTATAAAGAAGCTGGATGCCAGCAGTAGGAAGGTGGCGGAGGCCATGTTGGTACACCCTGCACTGCTCAGCGCTAAACCTTTTAACCTTTTTAAAATTAAACGTCCATACAGCAGCAAAGATATCAAGATGGTATATTTATTTATTTACGCTCACTTTATTGCTAAAATTACTTTGAAATTCAAGACAAAGCTGGGTGTAGTAAGATGTCCGCATGGGTGTTCTATCAGAATACCGCTACCCATCAGATCATAAAGTGTGTGGAGCGCAGTAAGTATTTTTGGTCAGAACCTCACTTCCGTTGCACAATCTGATGGGTAGCGGTAATCTGATAGAACAGTGAACATCAACCCTGTCCTCAGGGCCCTCTAACAGGCCAGGTTTGCAAGATAACTGAAATACATCACAGGTGATATCATTTGCTGCTCAGTGATTGCAGTATTCTAGTCTGCATCTCCCCAAGGTAATACATAAAATCTGGCCTGTTAGTGGACCCTGAGGACAGGGTTGATGACCACAGTGATAGAACACCGGAACTTCCTACATCTCCTCCAGCCCTGTGAGCACCACAAGCAGCCATGGTTTTGGATTTGATATGCAAGATATATCATATATTTTTAACATGTGAATTGTGATAACATTTTTTAACCACTTGCCCTCCAAAAGATTTACCCCCCCCCCCCCTTTATGACCAGCCCATTTTTTGCGATACGGCACTGCATTCATTGAACTGACAATTGCGCGGACGTGCGACAATGTACCTAACAAAATATATAGCTTTATCCTTTTTTTCCCCCCTTTTGGTTGTATTTGATTGTCTCTGTGGTTTTTACTTTTTTCGCTATAAAGAAAAAAAAAAAACTATTTTGAAAAAGCACAATGTTTTACTTTCTGCTATAAAACATATCCATTAAAAAAAATTTCTTCATCAATTTAGGCCAAAATGTATTCTGCTACATATTGTTAGTAAAATAAATCTCAATAAGCGTATATTGATTGGTTTGCCCAAAAGTTAGTGTCTCCAAACAATGTGATATCTTTTTTTCTTTTCCTATTTACTACTAATGGCAGCGATCAAGGACTATAATATTGCAGCGGACAAACCGGACACTGACACTTTTGACCCTTTTTGGGGAACCAGTGACACCAATACTGTGATCAGTGCTAAAAAAAAATGCACTGCCACTGTACTAATGACACTGGCTGGGAAGGGTTAACATCAGGGGCGGACATCACATCCGTGGTACCCGGCGCTGGGCTCCTGCTGCGTGTGATCACAGCGGGCGGCGCCTCAGACCCGAAAGTGTCAGATCACCTACTAGGTACGTGATCTTATACTGTGGCAGGACGGCCACTCTGCACATCTATGGTGGGCGGCCTGCAAGTGGTTAATAGACTTTGTTTACCCATTGCTGCACTTCTTAGATGACGTTTCCCTGTCTTTCTATATTGGGATTCCACAGAAGAGGTGGGGGGAACCCCGCATGTGATCTGGACAGGAATGCAGTGCCAACCAAGGCTTGTCATTGTGATTTCATCCTGCGTTCACAGGAGCAGTGGGGGAAACTGCATGTGATTCAGACAGGAATTCTGAATCGCATTCTTGTTCAAATTGCATGTGATTCTTTGCAGTGCGATTTGAGTCTTTTTATTTTGTATGCCAAATAATACTTAACCTTCAGCGCAAATAAATATAAGTAATCAAGTAAAAAATCAATGATGACGTATCAAAAAAAGTCTATATATATATATATATATATATATATATATATATATATATATATATATATATATATATATATATATATATATATATATATATATATTATGAAATGGTCCTGTTGCTGCCAATCACTCTCACTTCAACGTATAATCAAAACAATATATAAATATATATATAAAAAATATAATCAAAATAATATACTGCAGCGCAGCAATATATCCAACATTCAAAAAAGTTCATGTGAATAAATATTCAAACGATCAAAGAAAACGGTGAAATCAGACCAAATGAAGTAACTCAAAAGTTCATTGAGCTAATAAATGAACAATAATACTGTGATCTTCCACCCCCGTGTTGCAAAATAAATGTGCTCATTAATAATAATCCTCCACCAGTGAATGGATGGCTGCTCACCTTATCCTTAGACCTGTTTCACTAGTGGGTCCAAGCAAGTAGTCCCTTAATGGGGGTGATATCAGATGAATGCTCCTGGTCCATGCTTTGATCTCCAACACCTCCTGTCAGTGTTGCATGCTCTCAAGCAGTGGCGGCCCATCCATAGGGGGCGCACGGACACCGCCCCCCCCCCCTAAAAGCTCGTCACCAAAAAGTAAATAAAACAAGGTCCTTTAAGTGCACTGTGTACAGGCGCCGGACACAGTGCACTATGGGCAGCGTGATGTCTATGCAGTCCCATGATTGCAGATGAGACGCCTCATTTGCCTGATTTTGTGGCGCAAAACAATGCACCGCAACACTCTCATCTTACAATGTTCTCCTTGTTGTGGGGTTTTCTATTGGCCCCTCTGTAGGACATGGGCGGTGCTCTCCCTGGAGCCGCAGCATCACTTCCGGTTTTTCCCTGGCCATGGATGGAACGCAAGGCCTGAGCGGCGCCCGCCTCCTTGAGTCTTGGCCAGACCGGTAAGCACCGGCAGCAAGTTACTTACTACCTTGCTGGTCGATATGGGAAGGGAAGATGTAGTGATTTAGCTGGTGTGGATGCACTTCAAACTGGACATAATACTGCTGGAGCAAGATATCAGTGCAGGGAAGGGAAGTGTGGTTGGTTGCGTGGGCTTAGGAAGGAACTTATCATGTGATGTGTTTGTTAGCTGGTGGTGGACTTCAGACGTTGTCCCTGACTCCCAGACTAGTCCCTGTGTGTTGCTGCTGCTGGCAGAGCTGCATCACTGGGAACCCCTTATAAAGAGCGCAGCAGCAGGTGCCCAGACCCGGAAACTCAGCACAGGGATGGTGGGAACCCCTCATAATGGTCACAGCAACCAGCAGGTGTACAGACCCAGGAACTCAGCACAGGGATGGTGGGAACCCCTCATAATGGGTACAGTAGGTGTACAGACCCGTGAGCTTGGCACAAGGATGGTGGGAACCCCTCATTATGGGCACAGTAGGTGCACAGACCCGGGAGCTCGGCACAAGGATGGTGGGAACCCCTCATAATGGGCACAGCAACCAGCAGGTGTACAGACTCAGGGACTCGGCACAGGGACGGTGGGAACCCCTCATAATGGGCACAGTAGGTGTACAGACCCGGGAACTTGGCACATGGATGGTGGGAACCCCTCATAATGGGCACAGCAGGTGTACAGACCCGGGAACTTGGCACAGGGACGGTGGGAACCCCTCAAAAAGGGCACAGCAGGTGTACAGACCCAGAAACTCAGCACAGGGATGATTCTGGGTGGACTGACCCTTTAATCTGAGCTGCAGAATTTTCTGAATGTACTGATTCTGCGCAGAGTCAGAATATTACATTTGTTTACACTCAGCAGCACGAGTACATGGACAGATCCTCATTTTTGTCCATGTGCACAGCTTCCTCTGTCACCAACAATCCATCATAATCTGCCGGCTTTTTTTCCCCCCCGCGGCCTATTTTTAGAACTTGTGCGCAAATTTGTTTAATGTTGTGCGCCCCCCCCCCAAAGAAAAAATTTTGAGCACCAGCCGCCACTGATCAGCGGTATATGAAAATCAAACAAAAGAATAATTGAGTGCTCTCTGTCAGAATTTTTAATGTTGAATAAAATCAAAGTAGCACACTCGCATAAAAGGCACTCAGCCGTGCCGGCGTATCAAACGGATAATCTACTCCCACAGTGCTTCAGCATCAGTGATGATGACCGCGGGGTAAAAACACCAAGGGTTTGGCCCCTATTCCCCCTGCACTATATTTTTTTGATTTTATTTATTTATTTATTTTTTTGTATGGGCTGAAATTACACCACAAAGTATTGGTACTCGGTATTGGCGAGTACTTGACCAAAAGTATGGTTACTCATGCTCGCCGATAAAAAAAAACGGTATCAGGGCATACCTAATCGGTAGATTATGTCGCAGCTCATCAGAGAAAAGTTCTTCATACTAAATGGCCCCAGATTATAATTTGATTTTTTTTTTTTTTTTTATAATCAAATTTTTTTATTTTTCCATTATAAATTCATCTTCACAATTCAATATTTTACACTCTTGCATTCCATGGTTTACATAAAAATAAACATAATTTGATTTTAAAGTAAGGTGCATATGGAAGGGCTTTGCTTTTCCCAGAACACTTATTAGCTAGCCAGCGAGAAAAAAAAAACAACAAAAACAAATCACGCTGTCTACCAATTTGCATTAAAAACATGCATTTGCAAATATATGTGGAGGCCGGACTACCTGGCCAAGGCTCCTCTGTATGGTGCGACCTTATCTGTAATCTGTAATCTGTGAGAGTCTGCAGGTTGGAGCATATATAGCAGGGGATAAATTAAAGTATATATCTATATAAATTCTGTATACCGTATAAACTCGAGTATAAGTCGAGTTTTTCAGCACTTTTTTTTGTGCTGAAAGTGCCCCCCTCGATTTATACTCAAGCACTTTTCTGCAGCAAAAAATTTCATTTTCCGTACCGATTTTGGGGCCCCGTATCTCAGGGCCACTTTGTGCAAGGAACCCCAAATTTGGTGTGCAAACCCAGTGGAACTGATACCATAATATGTCCAAAGCTGGGGTTCTTAGGACCAAGTGGTCCCGAGATACGGGGCCCCAAAGTCGGTTCGTAAAATGTCATTCTCTGCTGCAGAAAAGTGCTTGACATCTTCTGAACCGATTTTGGGGCCCTGTATCTCTGGGACACTTGGTGCTAGAAACCTCAGCTTGGAGATTTAATGGTGCTAGTTCCACTGAGTTTGCACACCAAATTTGGGGTTTCTAGCACTAAGTGGCCCCGAGATACAGGGCCCCCAAGTTGGTCAACTGTGTCCATCTGCAGCAATGTCATTTCGGGACCATTTGGGTTCAGAGACCCCAAATTTTGGCTGCAGCTAGGGGGCATCTAGTTACCCTTAACCACCGAGTTTGAAGTTCGGGGGACCCATGGCTGCAAATAGGCACAGTGAGGCTGCAAATGGGCATTGTTCACCCTCTTTTCCATTTACAGTAGCTGCGCATTTCTCACCCTCGTCTTATACTCGGGTCAATAAGTTTTTCCCATTTTTTTTTTTTGTGGTAAATTAGGGCCTCGACTTATACTCGGAATGACTTATACTCGAGTATATACGGTAATAATAATAATATGTGAATCCCTACCTTATAAAACAACCCATTCAGTTCAAAACTTTATTTTTTTTAGTTTTGGATAGAGTGGAGAGTGATTAGAACACTTTTTATTGTTGTCTGTCCCCCCCCCATTAGGTAGAGTCACCCACTCTATTTGTCTTTTTTACCATTATCATTGAAAGTAAAAGAAAATCCTAAATTTTGGATTGTTCCCAGAACAGTAATAGAGGGGAAATCTTCCAATGGGGACACTAGCTCTGGTGACCTGAGAGACCCCAAGGTATTCCCCGTAATTTGCAGGGATTTCCTACCACTTCCTGTTTTGGCTTTGGGGCAGGAAGCAAAGGGAAATCTACCCAATGTGACACAAATGGCAAAAAAAACAAACAAAAAAAAAAACACTGACGGGTTATAACCCTCCCTTACGCTATCCAAAATGGGAAAAAAAAAAAAAGTTTTGCCTATAGTTCTACTTTAACCACTTAAACATCGCCTACCGCATATATACTGTGACAGGGCGGCTCTATTGCACAAAATCACGTACCTGTACATCATTTCATGCAATAGATACTGGGGGCGTGTGCCCATTTGACAGAGGGGGAGCCAATCGGTGGGTCTGGCGGCCACCCGCGATCATTCCTCAGAGAGGCAGATTGGCGATCTGCCTATGTAACCAAGGCAGATCGCCATTCTGGCAGGGGAGGACACAGATCTAACTGTCTGCCCATATTTCCAAAATGGGCAGACAGTTACTCTGACAGGGAGCTCAATGAACTATCACAGTGCTCAAACGCGCCCTGGTAGCTCATTGAGAACTATAAGAGTACAGCTGCAAAGGCTGATGGTACTTGTAGTTCATTGATTCACAGGGATCTGTGAGTCAACGACCAGGCCGTGTGGGTGGAGCGAATTGTGACAGCGAGTGCAGGGAGAAGATCCCTGTCTCACTGCCACACAGAGAGGGGGGGCAACAGAGGGAGAGGGGTCAGATGCTGAACATGTTACACCCTAAATATGGGTGTAACATATAACATGTTCAGAAATGTGAACTTATCCTTTAAAAAAGAAATGAAAGGCAAAACCTTTGTAAACATAAATTAAAAAAAAACCCATTATGAATACCTTTTTTCTTCTTTTATAGGTGATCACATTATCTCTGTTCTCAGCTGCATAAAGGTCTTTGAGAGGTAGGGGTGGAGAAACAGTAGAGTAGCATGTTGATCTTCCCAGTGAATGGCTGTGCAGAGGGGGGTGTTGGCAAATGTTTTGGCCTTTTGGAGAACGCAAAGGCATGTCTCTCAGCACAGCCAGAAAACTGACCACACTGGGAAAGCTGTGCTCTCATGCCTAGCATGGTCAGTTTGGAATAGGAAAGCAGAGGCACTGGTAGGAACATTAGGGATTACACACAAAGGAAGCAATACAAAGAGAACAGGAGACTTTCTCTTACAAATACATGGTACAGCAGACACATATCAGGAATATGAAATGTTGGGGTAACATATTCTTAAGGGCAGGTATACCTGGAGGGAGCCCATTCCTCCTTAAAGGTGCAGGGACACACCAGAACCCCCAGCACTGCCCAATGGCAGCTGAGGACGTTCAATGTGTCTCCATTTCTATTCCAGCAAGAGAGACAAAAATGGCAGTCGCACCTTTTTTCATAGATGGCTTTTAACGCAAAGTGCACATTGAAGGGCTTTGTAGAGAATAAACAAAACAATGTTGCAAGCACTCTTAGGCCCCATTCACACTTTGCATAGCAGGAACTTGCGTTCCTGTTTGAAATTTTGTGTGGGCGATTTTCCACGCCATTCCGTGTGTCATATTCACTTCAATGGGCTGCCCTGTTGTTGCCCAAAAGAAGCTTCTGCACCTTTTTGGGTGACAAGCTTTACAGGATTTTTAATGACACTTTTTACTGCGAATCTGTCGCGGCAAAACCGCGAATGAAGAATGACATCCAACACACACATTGCGAGTTTTGCGCAGATTGCCACAGGATTGGGGACCATGGGCAGTATCGTGGCAATTCTGCCCACCATCCTAAAGTGCGAGATGTGAGCGGGACCTTACCCGCTAGCCAAACTGCCATTCTAGTCAATTTGTGTGGAGCCATTTAAAAACGCAACACTTCAGAAGCACATTGTGCACCCAAGTCAGTTCCTCAATGCGCTCTCGGCAATATCTTATATTTTCTAAACGCATGCCAAGGCAAGGTGCATGAAAGTAAACCCTAGAGAGGAATTCATAACAGTAACACACTGGGGTTTATTTACTAAAGGCAAATCTACTTTGCACTACAAGTGCACTTGGAAGTGCAGTCGCTGTAGATTTGCGGGGAACATGCAAGGTAAATTTAAAAAAAACAGGAAAAAAGGGAAAAAAAATGGACATCAACTTTGTTTGGGAACAGTGTCGCACAACCGCACAATTGTCATTAGGGGGGGGGGGGGTGGGGGGGGGGGGTGTGGGGGGGGGATTCCTTTCCGGTCTGCAAGTGGTTAAAAAATGCACCGCAAGCAGATTGCATAGTACTTCTATACCATGCAATCTGGAGCAGGCAAATGCATTACGTTTGCGGCCTGTGTTTGGAGTACCATTACCTAACATTGACACCTGCTGCAGATCAGAACTACAGGAAACATGAACAGAATGTGAGTTTCCTGCACCAGGTTCTGATATGAACGGGTCCTAAGATATTCAGCTGCTGTCAGCACTGCATCATACTGTAGTACAGTGGTCTCCAAACTGCGGCCCTGGGGCTGGATGCCACCCTTTGCTTACCTTTTATCTGGCCCTTGAGACATTATTCCTGCCACTGACACCAACAATGGGGCACTATCCCTGCCACTGACACCAATGATGGGGCATAATTCCTTCCAACTACACCAACACTTTCTCCCCCTAATACCGAAGATCCCGCATTGTTTACTCCCACTGGGCACAGCCCGGCTCCCTCTAAAGTCTGAGGGACAGTAAACTGGCCTTTATTTTGAAAGTTTGGAGACCTCTGCTGTAGTAGCATCAGCTACATACAATAAGCAACGCTGTGTTCTGATAGCAGTACTGGAGACTTCCCGCTTGCTACCGGAACAAAACCTGGGCTGATTGCTCCTCAGCCATTCAGAGGAAGACTTGTATTTTTATCAGTAAATACAAGGCTTCCTCTGATTGGCTGAGGTGGAAATTGTGACATAATCTACATGCCTCTCCACCTTTTTTCCAATCCAATAGATTTTTGTTTTTTTGTTCAAATGTTATTGATTCCTCCATCTACATCAAACAGTGTGGATGGAGGACTCTCCTGCTGCTGCTGTGTTCTGACAGCTAGCGCAACTGGTTGTATTTGCTCTGAAGAAGAGGGCATGTCCCTCGAAACCCGTCAGCGTATAATTTCATGTGAGTACCATCATCTGGAATCCCATTTTGTTTCCTGGGTTTTTGTACGTTGATACCTTTTGGCTCTTGTGAGTATGTGCTCATTCGTTTTTATTTTCTATGAAGATGTTGATGGTAATGCACTAGACCTGGGCGCTCTTCTTCTTTGTGCCACATGCTGTGAAAATACCTGAACAGTGCCTGCATCTGTTCGACCATCAATTTTCCGTATGGTTGTTTGGATTTTTCAATTAAAGGATGCCGTGCAGATGGGTGCCAGTAAGGCTATGGAGCCATTTTTTTGGAAGTTCACTAGGAATGGGCTGAAATTCACCCCATATATGGCCAGCTCTAGTATAGTACAAAGTGCAGACAGGGTCACTTTCCAGACAAGTTTGGCACGCATTCCTATGACTTGTTACTTTTCTGTGTTCACAATAGTAAGAAAAATGTACATGAAACACCACGTGCTTTACTGGAAAATATAATCCTCTTTATCACCTTCAGAGATCTATAGGTAAATATTTACTGAAATGTGTTATTTTACCCCAAGTCAGGATTTTCCAGATCAGTGGGTCAGATAAGATACATTTGTGTTTTGGTCAAAACATTTGCGTAACTTGTGAACGTTCTGCTTTTTTTGTTTTTTTGTATCACTAGCATATATGTTATGGAGGTCATTTATTCTGCCCTTAGTACTACTTTAGTTGTGTCTTTTACTTGTGCCATATGAGTTCTAATATCATATACACTATATTGTCAAAAGTATTGGGACACCTGTCTTTACATGCACATTAGGGGTGCAACTAGAACCTTCAGAGCCCCGGTGCAAGAAACCATGATGGGGGCCCCCCCGGGCTTCAAATTTTGGGAGGGTGTCCATGGATATCCTCCCAGAACTCTGCTTCTCGTATGCCCCCTGGGACATGCATCCAGCGCAATCACGGCGGCCCTTTAACATGTGATTAGCTGATCACATGTAAACAGTCTTGCTGGGTATCGGCAGCCCTTTCCTCCCATGCTGTGTCTGTGTAAGGAAAGGAGAGTCGTTAACTGTCAACAATGTCAGTAAATTGTTTACACTGATAATCAGTGCTGCCTATAAGTGCTCATCAGTGCCACCTATTAGTATCCATTAATGCTGCGTTTCAGTGCTGCCTATCAGTGCTCATCAATGCTGCCTATCAGTACCACCTATCAGTGCTCATCAATATCGCCTATCAGTGCCCATCAATAATCAAAGGAAAGTCCAGATGGCTGCACACCAAACTAAGATCCAAATGCCTTTATTCACATAAAACCATGAAGAACATGAGGAACGCTACACGTACAAGCAAGGGAGGGAACGGCTTACATGTTTCACACACAAATTGTGCTTTATCTAAGCTCATTGATGCTGCCTACCAGTGCCCATCAATGTCTCCTATCAGTGTCTATAAGTGCAGCCTATCAGCGTCCATCAGTGCTCAATGCCCATCAATTCCACCTATCAGTGCTCATCAATGATGCCCATCAGTGCTGCCTATCAGCGCCACCTATCATTGCTCAATGCCTATCAGTGCCCATCAATGCTGCCTATCAGTGCTCATCAATCCACCTATAAGTGCTCATCAGTGCAGCCTATCGGTGCTCATCAATGCCGTTCAGTGCCGTGCCGCCTATCCATACCACAGACAATTGCTTATCAGTGCTGCCTATCGGTGCCACCTACCAGTGCTCATCAATGCCCATCAGTGCCATGCCGCCTATCCGTGCCACAGATCATTGCTCATCCATGCCACCTATCAGCAGTGCAGCCGATCAGTGCTCATCAATGCTGCCTGCCTCCTCAGCAGGGCTCTGAGTCTAGAGCGAATCTCTCGCACGGCTCAGAGCCGGCAGTTCTCCCCCCTCCGTCCTCCCTCCCTCCTCTCTCGCACGTGATGACACAGGCTTCTCCCCCTCACCGGTCTCCCGTATGTGTACCGCGGGGTGTGTGAGCTCATTAGATTCACACTTGACTTGCCACAAAACACACAGGAGAGAGTAGGGGGGAGAAGGAGCAGATCGGCTGTCATCCTGTGCGAGAGAGGAAGGAAGGAAGGAGGAGCAGGAAGAACGGTCGGCTCTGAGCTGTATGAAAGATACGCTCTCCGCTCAGAGCCATGGGACTAGCAACCCCCCCAGTGGCGGAATGCCAGGGCCCGGTCGCAAGTGCAACTGCTACGACCCTAATAGTTCCTCCACTGACACACATGAACTGACTGTAGGCAGTTGCTGGTGGTGTCAAAGAGGATTAGATGTGGACTCGAGGTTTTGTCTGGGTGTGTGTTTTATAAAATTCTGCACCTTAAATTATATATGCATGTATGTGCTTTGTATGTATATACTGTGTGTGTAATTGGTGTTGGGACACCTGCCTTTACATGCATGTGAACTGTAATGGCATCCCAGTCTTAGTCCATAAGATTCAATATTAAGTTGGCCCATCCTTTGCAGCTATAACAGCTTCAACACTTCTGGGAAGGCTGTCCACAAGGTTTAGGAGTGTGTCTATGGTAATGTTTGACCATTTTTTCAGAAGCGCATTTGTGAGGTCAGGCATTGATGTGGACGAAAAGGCCTGGCTCGCAGTCTCCATTCTAATTTATCCCAAAGGTGTTCTATCGGGTTGAGGTGCAGGCCAGTCAAGTTCCTCCACCCCAAACCCGCTCATCCATGTCTTTATGGACCTTGCTTTGTGCACTGATTCAAATCATTTGGTGGAGGGGGTATTATGGTGTAGGGTTGTTTTTCAGGGGTTGGGCTTGGTCCTTAGTTCCAGTGAAGGGCTGAAGCTGTCATAGCTGCAAAAGGTGGGCCAACTCAATATTATGTTATAATAGATGGATATTCTTTGAAAATATTATAAACCTACAGTAGTGAACATTTGTTTAAAATGCAGCTTTATGCATTAACATGCCTCCATAGGCCCAGTCTGTTTGGACAGTATGGTCATCTGCTGACTTGGCACCATCCATGGGCTGCTTAACTCTACAAAAAGACACAGAAGTTGTATCTTAAGAAACTTGGATGATGCAAAAGTTCCCTTTTACCAGATAAGAAGTTTAAGCGTTTTTCTTTTAAACAAGCTTCTTCTCCAGTGCCAGGAGCATCAGCCTCCAGGCAGTCACGACGGCCTCCACCGTCAAGTTCAAGAGGTAAACCTCAGGGTCAACCCCAGGGTCAAAAGAGGCCCTGGGGGAGGAAACCCACTAAACAAAATACTAAAACCTCCTTATGAAGGGGCGCCCCCGCTTGCTCGAGTGGGGGGGAAGACTTCTGCAGTTCTCATGGGTCTGGCAGAAACAGTGTCAAGACAAATGGGTGGCTTCCTCAATATCTCTAGATTACAAACTGGAGTTCCGAGAGTTCCCGTCTCCTCGTTTTCTCAGATCAAACGTTCCCAGAGATATCCAGGAAAAAAGGAGTCTCTCTTTCTGGCTTTGGATCATCTCTTGTCTCAAAAGGTGATATCGGTGGTCCCCATGGAAGAGCGAGGGTTAGGGTTTTATTCAAACCTTTTCACGGTACCAAAACCAAACGGGGATGTCAGACCCATTTTAGATCTCAAAGATCTAAACCGGTTTTTGAATATCCGCTCTTTTCGCATGGAGTCAATCCGATCAGTGGTCTCCATTCTACAAGGTGGAGAACTGCTAGCATCAATCGACATCAAGGATGCTTATCTCCATGTTCCTATTTTTCCCGCTCACCAGAAATATCTACGCTTCGAGATATAAAATCTTCATTTTCAGTTTGTAGCTCTGCCTTTCGGTCTAGCTACTGCATCACAAGTGTTTACAAAGGTCTTGGCTCTCCCTTTAGCCAGTTTAAGGGCTCAGGGTATAACAAGTCTAGCTTACTTAGACGATCTACTCTTGATAGATCAGTCAGTAGCCCGCTTAAACCAAACTTTGGTCACCACAGTCAGCAACCTGGAATACCTAGGTTGGATTCTCAACCTAGAGAAATCCTCCTTAAAACCATCAAGGAGATTGGAGTACTTGGGTCTGATCTTAGATACAGCTCAGAAGAGGGTGTTTTTGCCCCAGGCAAAGATTAGTTCCGTAAGGGAACTAACTGATTCAGGTGGTCAAAGCAAAGAAGAATCCTTCTATTCAACTTTGCATGAGATTGTTGAGAAAGATAGTAGCTTCATTCAAGGCAATTCCTTATGATCAGTTTCATTCGAGACTGCTGCAAAACAGTATCCTGTCAACTTGGAACAAGAAGGTCCAAGCTCTAGACTTCCCAATGCATTTATCCCCAAAAGTGCGTCAAATCCTCAGTTGGTGGTTGATAACCAAGAACCTCCAAAAAGGAAAATCCTTTCTACCAGTTACCTGGAAAGTGGTAACAACAGATGCCAGCCTTCTGGGCTGGGGAGCAGTCCTAGAAGAAGCGTCTGTCCAGGGAAGATGGTCCAAATCAGAAATGACCTTGTCCATCAATATTTTGAGAGATTCGTGCAGCTTGTCTGACCTTGAAAGCCTGGACGATCAAATTATGGAATTGTCCTGTCTGGATCCAATCCGACAATGCCACAGTAGTGGCCCATATTAATCACCAAGGGGGCACGAGAAGTCGTGCCGCCCAGAGAGAGATGAATCATATCCTATCTTAGGCAGAAGATAACATTCCTTGCCTATCGGCAGTCTTCATTCCAGGAATAGAGAATTGGCAGGCGGACTACTTGAGTCGTCAACAGTTGTTCCCAGGAGAATGGTCTCTTCACCCCGACATCTTTCTATCAATATGTCAAAGATGGGGAATTCCAGACGTGGATCTGTTTGCTTCCAGGTTCAACAAAAAGATCGACAACTTTGTGTCAAGGATAAAGGATCCGCTGGTATGTGGAACAGATGCCTTGGTTTTTCCATAGGATCAGTTTTCACTGATCTATGCGTTCCCTCCTGTTCTGCTGCTTCCACGCCTTCTTTGCAGGATCAAGCAGGAAGGGAAGGAGGTGATTCTTGTGACCCAGGAGATCTTGGTATGCAGAGATCGTAAAGATGGCGGTAGGGGACCCATGGACCCTACCTCCACGACCCTTCTCTCGCAAGGTCCGGTATTCCATCCTACCTTACAAACGCTAAATTTAATGGTTTGGCTATCGAGACCCACATTCAGAAAGACTGTGGGATGTCAGGTTCAGTAGTTTCTACTTTGGTTAATGCTAGAAAGCCGGCCTCCAGAGTCATATATTATAGAGTCTGGACATTCCATATGTCTCCTGGTGTGAATCCAGGGGTTGGCACCCCAGGAAATATGTCATAGGTGGGATCCTTGAATTTCCACAGATGGGATTAGAAATGAAGCTGGCCTTGAGTACTATCAAGGCCAGGTGTCGGCCTTATCAGTATTTTTTCAGCGGCCACTTGCTTCACACTCTCTGGTTCGTAGCTTTATTCAGGGGATAATGCGGATTAATCCTCCAGTTAGGTCACCCCTGAACCCTTGGGACTTGAATTTAGTCCTGTCGGCGTTACAGAAACAGCCAATACGAGATATTCCCTTGGTCCTTTTGACAAGGAAATTACTTTTTCTTGTAAAGAGCCATATTTGATTATTCATAAGGATAAGGTTGTATTACGTCCTCCTCCTAATTTCCTACCAAAGGTAGTGTCAGGTTTTCATTTAAACCAGGATATTGTTCTGCCTTCATTTTTTCCAGAACCTCGTTCTGTGGAAGAGAGGTCACTACATTCTCATGATGTGGGGAGAGCAGTCAAGGTCTACTTGAAGGCGACTGCTCAGATTCGTAAAACAGATGTTTTGTTTGTGTTGCCAAAAGGTCCTAAGAGAAGACAGGCAGCATCGAAATCTACTATGTCTAAATGGATTCGTCAAGTGATTGTTCAAGCTTATCGTTTAGAAGAGGAAAATTCCACCTTTTCATATTAAAGCGCACTCCACCAGGGCTGTTAGTACTTCCTGGGCAGTGCATCACCAAGCCTCCATGGCTCAAATCTGCAAGGCCGCAACTTTGTCTTCAGTCCATACATTTACCAGATTCTATCAAGTAGATGGAAAAGGTCATGATGATATCACCTTTGGGAGCAGTGTATGCAGTATAAGTCCTCTAGTCTCTTAGTGGCCTATTTTTGTTGTGTCTCCCTCCCTTTAGTTGGCATTGCTATGGGACATCCCACGTAGTAACTACTATGGCTCTGTGTCCCATGATGTACGATAAGAAAATAGGATTTTTAAAACTGCTTACCTGTAAAATCCTTCTCTTTGAAGTACTTCACGGGACACAGAGGTTCCTCCCTTCTTTTTGGTATACACGTGTATTGCTTTGCTACATAACTGAGGTACTCCCAGTAGTGGGAGGGGTTATATAGGGAGTGGACTTCTTCTCTTAGGGTGTGCCAGTGTCCATCACCTGAAGGTGGCCTATAACCCACATAGTAATTACTATGGCTCTGTGTCCTGTGATGTACTTCAAAGAAAAGGATTTTTACAGGTAAACTGTTTTAAAAATCCTATGATGTGTATAAAGACAGGTGTCCCAATAATTTTGACCATATAGTGTATATTGCTCCTCACACTTCTCCTGAGCTTTCAGTGTACATGTCTGGTTTCCCTGGTGAGTATAATGTATAAACCACAATTCTCCCCCGAGCCTGTAAATTCTGCGAAATAACAATTAGGTAACAATACGACTCGTTGCAGCCAATTTCATCAGGTTTTATTGTGGTTGTTCAGGTTTGTTCTGGTCTATGGATCTGGGCTTGTGGTTTCAATGCGCTGCTTACATATTCTGGCACGGGTAAACAAGCATCTTCCCTCCAGTTCAGGTGCATACGCTTTCTCTGCATGTGTGAAGAACCAAGTGCAGATTTTCTAATATCCTGATAACGCGAGGACTGGAAGTCATTATGGACACCACATCCCAAAAATGAAATTGTGAGTGAAACCGGAAACGTGTTCCATTATACGGGGCCTTATAGGTGTCATACAAAGAACATGCAACTTGTACAACCTTCCACCTTCCGCCCTCCTGTCCCTACTCTGTATAAACCTGTATACGTGAATAGGGAGGAAATAATGGTTCTTGCCTGTATCCTTGTGACTTTTTCTTCATTCTTGCCTATTTTTTGTCCTACTTCTCTGTTGCCTGATTGCCACGCCACCATGTCTGTGATGACATCATGCACTTCTTCACGTACATGCACCATAGAACATCTGTCGGGGAAAAAAGCCTAGCTTGAGATCTTTTGAGCTGTCAGGAAGAAGCTTTTTTTTTTTTTTTTTCCCTAGCAAATTAATGTAATTTTGTATGGCGCGTGCACATGATTAAGCGAATGACAATACTGCAAGATCTCCTAGTCTAGATATGGGATTTCCCTGAAGAAAATGGTGACATTGCCTTCCCAGAGGGCTTCTGTGCGGCCGAGACTACGTCACCACTGCCTTCTTTGAAACCAAGAAGTGCAAGAGAAAAAAAGGTAACTAAAGCAGCAAAAAATAGACAATTTCACATCAGCATGTAGAGATGAATGTTTATGTGAAATTTAGGGAAATGTCCACTTTAAGAAACAGTATTGTTAATTAGAAAGCTGTTAAAAGCACATATAAAGACTAAATCACAGTAATTTATACAGCAATGAAGATGTATGTATAGATAACATAAACATATCCAACCGTATCATTACCCTTTACCATCCATTGGTCATTATCATGTTGTATTGTTCTCAAGATGTTACGGTATGTTCTATTAACTTTGTAACTGAAAATCATAGCGGAGTAGGGATGGAATTCATTTAATGCATTTCGTAGACTTTATTTTGCATCCTAATACAACATATGGGACACGCAGCCATAATAGTATAACAAAAAAGGGGTATTAGGCCAATTTATATAATTATATATTGGTCAGTTTGTGGTGATGTATTCAAAAGTGTTTTATCACAATGATATCACAGCATGAAATTCAAGAAAACAGTAATTACTGTGTATTGTCAATAGTCCAGTGTGCAGTGCCAGCTGCAACAGTGTGGAGAAAGGAAGTTGAGGCTGATAGGTAAAGAGAGGGCTTTATTGCTCTTTGATGGTTTTTGTGTTCTGGAGCAGTGGTGACCAACAGATATAGGGACCTCAGATGGGTCACCGGACATCAATGGTCACACATCAGCCCACACAATTCTATAGAAGACTGTACACATAATACAGGTGATAGACACTGCAGACATAATAATGGTTTGGTTGGAGACTAAAGCCTCATACACAGGGGCCGAATGCCGTGCAACATCGGCCAGTTCAATAAAAATTGGCCGACATTCAGTCCGTAAGTAAGGCAAGCCTGTAAGACAGAAGCCGGACGTTTGGCTGTCTTCTGTTGGAGGAGCATGCTGGAAAACCACCAGCCAACTGGCTCTTGATCAGCGCTCTCAACCAGGGGTTGCAGGAAAGAAATTCACACGATTCCACCATCAACACAGACAGTGCTGACAGAGGAATCCCTCCTGCTGAGCAAGTGTCTGCTCCCGAACGGGAAGCCGTCTCCACCAGGAAAGGATAGTAAATATTGCTAGTGGCTATAGCAGCCGCTAGCGATAATCGTAAGAGAATCTGTCAGGCTGGTTGTACCAAAGTTGTTCTTGCTGAACCGACCAATATTCAAACCATGTTTGGCTGACCTAAGAACTTGCAGCAGGAAATGGTTCGAAAATGGGGACATGATACATGAGACTGCTAAATTTTACTACAGCCTGCCGCCTTAAAATTAGTGGCCCAGGGGCAACACAGTGAATGACAATTGCTGCGGTTTGGGCATTTGAGTTCTGTAGTCTAGATCTGCTACAATAGGCATTGCCTTTGATGTTCAGATTTTGGAAGCCCAGGTTGAAAGTCCGAGCAATTTGATACCTAAATCTGGTCATAGATGGATTGATTTTCTTTCCTGAAAATTGCTTGATTCGCCCGACAACAAAGATGGCTATGTTGTGGCAATCCTTCCAGCGAAGTTATTGTGTTCCATAAATATTGCCACATGCATTACTGTCACTAATTTTATTTATCACCTCTGGCAGCTAAATGGATTTTTTGGGAGAGGGAGCAGCATAATTTCCTATACGTGGAAGAGAAAGTGACTTGGGGACCAAAGGAAGGGTAAATATATGCTCCTGGTGTGGCCATCATTAAAGTGAGCCTTTTGCTTTGTCCTGCAAGAGCAATGCACAGGTTCCCTATAAGGGTTCAAAATGGTTGTCAATGATCTTCATTTTATCTGTGGGGTGGAAAGGTTCTATTTTTTATTTCTTTTTTTTTTGGCTGGATTTCATGCGTTTTTTTATCTCATTTTTACTCCATCATGTTTAGTATAGTTTCCTTTCACTGTAGTCTTTTCATTCTATCAGGTGTGTGCAGGATGCCAAGACAAAACGAACATGTTTCAATACAAATATCGTGAGAATCAGTCATAGTTTAGTGAATGTTGCTAGGAGGAAAAAGGCTACAGTATAGGTAGAAAGTCTGTTCTAAACAAAGGCAGCATACAAGGGGAAACCTGTGAACTTCCTGGAGATGAGGTGACAAAGAGAACAATAAATACAAATGTTCTTTAGTATGTAGCTATGTCAACCAACAGAAGAATAGTAATCACACTTTTTCTACCTTTTATTTTTTGGGAGCACATGTCGCATGACGTGTATAAATCAATGGTTCCCTAAGAGAGCAGTCTAAACTGGTCTGACACAAGTCGGTCCGACTTTGAAAAAGTTTCCTGCACTACTTTGGTCCGACTTTGATCCTACTTCAGGCCATTGAATATCATTAAAGTCTGATCAAAGTCGGATCATCGTCTTAACTGATCCGACTTTGGCATGCGACTTTTGTTCTGAGGATCTTGAAGGGGAACCCCACGCCAAAATAAAAAAAAAAACGCCATAGAGTTCACCCTCCAAGACCATACCAGACCCTTTGGTCCGCTATGGGTTTTAAGGGGAACACCCATGCCAAAAAAATTTGCATGGAGTCCCCCCAAAATCCATATCTGACCCTTATCCGAGCACACAGCCAGGGCAGGAAAGGGGGTGGGAACAAGCTCCCCCCTCCTGGAGCATACCAGGCCACATGCCCTCAACTTGGTGGTGTGGATGCTGTGGGGGGGGCCTGAGCCCCCCACAGCGTTGTACCCCTACCCATTCACTTTAAGTGTCAAAAATAAAAAAAACAGTACACAGGATTTTGACAAAGTAATTTATTAAAGCTGCTCTGGTGTCTCTTCTCCCGATTTCTTCTCCCTCTGGTGATGACTTCATCCTCCGGTTCTTCTCGGAATATGGAAGCCCCCTTTGACAGGAGGGCCCCCAGGGCGCAGGGCGCCCCCCTGCCCCAAAGCACCCACCCCCCCATGTTGAGGGCAAGCGGCCTGGTATGGTTAAGCACTGGGGGGCGCTCGCTTGTCCCCACCCCCATTCCTGACCAGCCGGGCTGCGTGCTCGGATAAGGGTCTGGTATGGATTTAGGGGAACCCCCACGCCGTTTTTTCTGCGTAGGGGGTTCCCCTTAAGATCCATACCAGACCCAAGGGCCTGGTATGCTCTTGGAGGGGGAACCCATGCCGTTTTTTATTTAAAATTTGGCGCAAGATTCATACCAAACACAGTGTCGGGCATTGGTGGGGATCCAAGTCGGATCCCCGTTCATTGAAAGTCGGACGCATGCTGGCTTCATGTCGCAGGGCAAAGTCGGATCCAAAGTAGGACGGCTGTGGTGTCGCACCAGTGTGAACCCAGCCTTATAGAACTCTCCTAATCTCAGCTCGTTACCTGTATAGAAAACACCTGGGAGCCCGAAATCTTGCTGATTGATAGGGGATCAAATACTTATTTCACTCATTAAAATGCTAATCAATTTTTTACTTTTTTGAAATGCGTTTTTTTGGATATTTTTTTGTTCTTTCTCTGTTAAAAATAAACCTACCATTCTCTTTATTAGGGAAGTCCTGCGGATATTTTCTACTCTTTGTATTATTGCCTTAATGCAATGCATATTAAAACATGTCAAAGTGCAAGTTGACGCACTGTAGTGGACACTTTAGTGTAAATGGGCCCTGACACTTCTAGAAGGCTTTATGTAGTAGGTCCTGTACTGGCTCTGCCATCACAAAGGTGTCTGCCTGCTGCCTGTGAAGCTTCAAATTGCTGAAGCTGTGTGTGGGAGGGTACGTGACCATTATCAGTGACAGCAGTGAGTTCCAATGTGTAAGTGCAAAGTTTTTAAGTTGCACACAGCACCTTCATCCGGCATAAAGAAAGGGTGCTGCATGATTTCAAAATGTCGCACTTACATTTTATGTGATCGCTTAAACAAGGGGTCTCCAAACTTTCTAAACAAAGGGCCAGTTTACTGTCCTTCAGGCTTTGGTGGGCCCAGACTATGGCCAGTGGGAGTAGAAAATGCCAGTGGAGGTAAACAATGCTCCATCATTGGTTTTAATAGGAGGAATAGTGACGCATTGTATCAATGGGAGGGAAATGTGCCCCATCATCGTTGGTCAGTGGATGGATCATTGGTGTCAGTGGATGGAATGATGTCCCAAGGGCCGGATAAAGACAAGCAACGGGCACCAGTTAGGAGACCACCGGCTTAAACAAATATTTCAAACGAATCCATGGTGTGCTGCGACATATTCTTTCCACCATCCTCCCCACCTCAATGGTGTTTCAAAAAAAATTTTTTTTTTTTATTGCACTACTCATTCTCCTAATGCTGCAGCATTGATTTGCGTGTCGTCCTGTGCCACTCACTACCATCCAAATAAGATCATCTTTATTTGCTACAGGGTAAGTACAGGATAAAAAAATGTACACGTTTCGACTGTGAGGCCTTATGCCCCGTACACACGGTTGGATTTTCCGATGGAGAATGTCCGATCGGAGCGTGTTGTCGGAAATTCCGACCGTGTGTGGGCTCCATCGGACATTTTCCATCGGATTTTCCGACACACAAAGTTGGAGAGCAGGAGATAAAATTTTCCGACAACAAAATCCGTTGTCGGAAATTCCGATCGTGTGTACACAAATCCGACGGACAAAGTGCCACGCATGCTCAGAATAAATAAAGAGATGAAAGCTATTGGCCACTGCCCCGTTTATAGTCCCGACGTACGTGTTTCACGTCACCGCGTTTAGAACGATCGGATTTTCCGACAACTTTGTGCGACCGTGTGTAGACAAAACAAGTTTGAGCCAACATCCGTCGGAAAAAATCCTAGGATTTTGTTGTCGGAATGTCCGAACAAAGTCCGACCGTGTGTACAGGGGCATTAGTCAGCAGCGTTCACTTCTGAAGTAAGGACTGCTTATGGCCACTACTGGAAAAGAGGAGGAGGGTTCCATGATGGTATGTATTAAAGCTGAATTCCATGTTTCCTGTCACCAAGCAGGCCCAAACAAACTATTTGCATTACTAAGTGATTCACACCCTGTGTGTGCTGTATCATACTGTACAGCTGTGGCAAATGACACAAATATTAATTTTCACAAAGTCTGCTACCTACTTTTTTATGATGGCAATTTGCATATACTCCAGAATGTTATGAAGAGTGATCAGATTAATTGCAAATTCCCTCTTTGCCATGAAATTGAATGTAATCCCAAAAAATAACCATTGCATTTCAACCCTGCCACAAAAGGACCAGCTGACAGCATGTCAGTGATTCTCTCATTAACACAGGTGTCAGTGTTGACGAGGACAAGGCTGGAAATCGCTCTGTAATGCTGATTGAGTTAGAAAAACAGACTGGAAGCTTTAAAAGGAGGGAGGTGCTTGAAATCATTGCTTTTCCTCTGTTAACCATGGTTGCCTGCAACGAAACTCATGCAGTCATCATTGCTTTGCACAAAAAGGGATTTAGATGCAAGGATATTGCTGCTACCAAGATCGCACCTAAATCAACCATTTATCGGATCATCAAGAACTTTAAGGAGGGAGGTTCAAGAAGCTGCCCCTGACCTAGATAGGGTAAGTGCGGGGCTAGTGGGTAGACGAGCGAGCGAAGGGAGGGGGTGGGGGGATCGACCGACCGAATGGTGGGGGAGAGATGTCGGATGGTTTGTTTGCTGCCCCCCCAAAAAATATGGAGCACCAGCCCCGACTGCAGGAGAAGCCTTGCTTTTTTTTTTTTCAAGGCTTTCTTTGATTGGTGGAGGTGGAGATCTTGACAACATAATCCCACCTCTCCATCTCGGCCAATCAGTATTCACTAATAAAAATAGAAGGCTTTTCCTGAATGGCTGAGAAGCATTCAGGGCAATTTAAAATGTGTTCCAGCAACAGATGGTAAGTCGCCCGTACAGCAGCGGAACACAGGGCCACTTACTGTATATAGCTGTTGCTACCACTGTATGATACAGCGGCAACATGGAAATGTTTTGTTTGGGCCAGCTTGGCTAAAACAAACTATTTAAAGTGACAGAAACACGCACTTCAGTTTTAAAGCCCATCTCCAGGCAAAAATGAAGCATCTCCCATACTTTCATCCTTACAGGTTCACTTTAAAACGGAAAGAATACATAACGGCTATGTACATGTAGTGGTGACGCCCAGTCTGTGCTGGGAATAGTTAAATCTCTGCTCGGATTTGGGAGGGGGGAATGATTGAACAACTGTAATTACTGCTCCCTCTTACATCTTATTTTTCCTTTTGAGCTTTGCAGTTTCCTAGAGCGTCCCTGTAATAAACACATTAGTAATGTGTGTTCAGTAATTCAGCACTTGTTTCCACATCCAGGGGGAGCAAACCTTTAAATCTGGTCTTCCTGTTTAGGAATTCATACCTCCCTTGTGTGTTGCATGCAGTTCTTTCCCCAGAAATATGGAAGAAGAAGCAGACTTGGATTTTGTGACTGTATCGTCCACTTACGAAATCAGCAGGGAAAATACATTGAGGAGCTTATTTTGTGCTAACGAGGTCCAGGAACTTGTGTCTTTTTCCTCTTGTCCCGGATACAAATGTGTACTCCTTGTCTTTTCCTTTTCATTTACATATAATGTGCCTGCTGGTGCCAAAAGATTTTGTTGTGTCACAATGCAAATTGGCGTTGACATTTAATCTTTAAAACGAATAGCAAAAAAAACAAAAAACTTTGGGACTTTACAGGCCTATATATATATATATATATATATATATATATATAGATATAGATATAGATATAGATATAGATATAGATATAGATATAGATATAGATATAATATATATATATATATATATATATATATAGATATATATATATATATAGATATATATATAGATATATATAGATATCTATATATATATATATATATATATATATATATATATATATATATATATATATATATATATATATATATATAGATATCTATATAGATATATAGATATATATATAGATATAGATATATAGATATATACATACACAAGTAGTCATAAATGACAGTTGAATGTAAAATCTCAAATTTTTATTAATCACTTGCCTACTGGGCACTTTTACCCCCTTCCTACCTAGGCCAGCTTTCAGCGGTGAATGACAGTTGCGTGGTCATGCTATGCTGTACCCAAGCAAAACATTTATAATTTTTTTTACACAAATAGTTTTCTTTTGATGTTGTTTATTCACCACAATTTTTAAAATTTTTTTGATAAAGACTAAATACCGACAATTTTGAAGAAAAAAAAAATTTTTAGTTTGTTATAAAATTGAGCAAACGGGTAATTTTTCTCTCTTTTATGATGTGTGCTGATGAGGCTGCACTGATGGGCACTAATATGTAGCACTTTTGGGCACTGGTAGGCGGCACTGATAGGTGACACTAATGAGAAGGCACTGATTGGTGGTTGAGGGGCACGATCATGGAAGGCCATCATGTGACGGCCTCCCAGAACTAGCCGGCCTCGCTGTAGCTGTTATTTGGCTATAGCGCAGTTGGCAAGTGGTTAAAAACAGGTTGTGGCTGGTATAACATTAGGCAAAATACCCTCAATAAATATGCTATGAGCTTTTTTATACAGTATCACGCTATGTGCTCTCATATTTCTTTCACATATAACCTTGATGCCTGATTGGACCTGTCTTTATAAAATACATCTTTGCAAACACCCGGGCCACCTGGAAATGAGTCCTCAGCGGTAGCCACCATCAAGGATCCCCACTTTACAAGCCTGATTGACCCAGTGGGTAAAAGCCCACCTGGGTCCAATCTTTCTGGTAAGCCTCCATTAAGAGTGGTGGTGGATCTTCTATCAACACACTTTCAATATTTTTTTGTGTCACATTTTGTTGTGTCACCTTTATACAGACTAAGTTTATGTGTCACCTGTATATGGACTAAGTTTATATAACGAAGACCATTATTTAATCATAGTTCTTTTTCATATGATACCTTTACAAGGTATTACAGATTTATGAAATATCACTGGTTGTAATATATCAAATAGCCTTATAGACTATTTAAATATTCTTTTAGCGCTGCACTTCTTTCACATAGTATATTGCTTTGCAAGATTAGATCACTTGTTGCGTGTTAGCTGCTTATTTAATTTAATCTATAGCAGGTAGCGCGATATATACACACTTTATTCTCAAAAGAAAAGTTGTATACATGAACAGTGTTCTACAGAATCTGTTGACATCACAAAAAGTCCAACAATGGCCAGTGAAAACAGAATTATTTGAGGCGTCTCAGAAGTACATTCTTTCTTCAGGGGTGTAGAGTATGTTGAACAAAGGCACTTCCTAGAAATAAGCATACGTGTGCAGTCAAAACACCAAATTCATGTGCAGTGTATTGAACAGCGTCATCTTTTTGTTGTTTGTATACTGGACATCATGTTAGTAAAAAAAACAATTGCTATATATCAGCCAAAGATTAAAAGCATGCAATGGTATCCATCATGATGCCAGAGGGGCGGCGCAACATCATGCCCGCAGATGGGGAAGCAAGGCAGGGATAGCCAAGGCAGGCGGCCAGCTGGAATCAGAAGTCCCCAATATAGAGGGTATCTGGTGTAAAAATAATACAGTGCCTTGCAAAAGTATTCACCCCCCCCCTTGGCATTTTTTCGTGTTTTGTTGCCTCACAACCTGGAATTAATATGGATTGTTTGAGGATTTGCATCATTTAATTTACAGAACATGCCCACAACTTTGAAGATGTTTTTTTTTTTTTTTCATTGTGAAGCAAACAACTAATAGGACAAAATAACAGAAAAGTCAATGTGCATAACTATTCACCCCCCTAAAGTCAATACTTTGTAGAGCCACCTTTTGCGGCTATCACAGCTCCAAGTTGCTTTGAGCTTATGAGCTTGCCACATCTTACCACTGGGATTTTTGCCCATTCCTCCTTGCAAAACTGCTCCAGCTCCTTCAAGTTGGATGGTTTGCACTTGTGAACCGCAATCTTTAAGTCTGACCACACATTTTCTATTGGATTTGGGTCTGGGTTTTGACTAGGCCATTCCAACACATTTACATGTTTCCCCTTAAACCACTCAAGTGTTGCTTTAGCAGTGTGTTTGGGGTCATTGTCTGGCTGGAAGGTGAACCTCAGTCCTAGCCTCTAATCACACACAGAGTGGTACAGGTTCTGCTCAAGAATATCCCTGTATTTAGCACCATCCATCTTTCCCTCAACTCTGACCAGTTTCCCCAGTCCCGACTGCTGAAAAACATCCCCACAGCATGATGCTGCCACCACCATGTTTTACTGTGGGGATGGTGTTCTTTGGGTGATGTGATGTGTTGGGTTTGCGCCAGACATAGCATTTTCTTTGATGGCCAAAAAGTTAAATTTTAGTCTCATCAGACCAGAGCACCTTCCTCCATACATTTTGGGAGTCTCCCACCTGCCTTTTCGCAAACTCAAATTGTGCCATTTTGTTTTTTGCTGAAAGTAATGGTTATCTTCTGGCCACTCTACCATAAAGCCCAACTCTATGGAGCGTACGGCTTCTTGTCGTCCTATGTGCAGATACTCCAGTCTCTGCTGTGGAACTCTGCAGCTCCTCCATGGTTACCTTAGGTCTCTGTGCTGCCTCTCTGATTAATGCCCTCCTTGCCCGGTCCATGAGTTTTGGTGTGCGGCCGTCTCTTGGCAGGTTTGCTGTTGTGCCATGTTCTTTCCATTTGGTTATGATAGATTTGATGGTGCTTCTAGGGAAAGATTTGGATATTTTTTCATAACCTAACCGTGACTTGTACTTCTCAACATTGTCCCTTACTTGTTTGGGGAGTTCCTTGGTCTTCATGGCAGTGTTTGGTTAGTGGTGCCTCTTGCTTAGGTGTTGCAGCCTCTGGGGCCTTTCAAAAAGGTGTGTATATGTAATGACATATCATGTGACACTTAGATTGCACACAGGTGGACATCATTTCACTAATTATGTGACTTCTGAAGGTAATTGGTTGCAGCAGAGCTTTTTATGGGTTTCATAACAAAGGGGGTGAATACATACGCACGTGACAATTATCAGTTTTTTATTTCTGAAAAATAGTTTTATGTATTATTTTTCTAAATTTACTTCACCAACCTTGACTATTGTGTTCTGATCCATCACATATAATTCAGATTAAAAAAACATTGAACTAAAGGGTGTAATGTTACAAAATAGGTAAAAATCCAAGGTGGGTGAATACTTTTGCAAGGCACTGTATCTGTAAAAAAATATAAAAATAGATCATTATTTGTTTTTCTTTTTATTCTCCTTTTTTTTCTTTTCTGCATGGATATAAATGTTTGTTTTAACGTTTACTTGGGTTGAATGCAAATGCTTTCCTTTGGTGCCACATGTGTCCTAAGAACAAACTAATGCTAGGTGGCAGAAGCTGCCTGTGTCCTTAAGTAGGGTTGTCCCGATACCACTTTTTTAGGACCGAGTACAAGTACCGATACTTTTTTTCAAGTACTCGCCGATACCGATTACCGATACTTCTTTTTTTTAATGTCACGTGACAGTGGTTTTTTTTTTTTATTAACAGTGCTTTGTTTTTTTTTGGGGGGGGGGGGGGGGTGAACGGTGTATGTGTGTTTTTTTTTTTTTTTTTATTATTTATAATTTTTATTTTTTACAATATTTTTTTTATTCTTTATTGCAATATGTGTTTTTTTTTTTTTAATCAGCCCTGTTGGGGGGCTTTGGTGAGATATCAGGGGTCTTAACAAACCTCTGATATCTCCCCCTTGAAACGGAGAAAGAGACAGAGGATAGAGATTCCCCAGTCCCTTTCTCTGCAGCCTCAGCTGCACTGAAAATGAATGGAGAGAAGACAGGGGCTCCTCTCCATTCATAAACTGACACATCGTAATCACAGGAGATTACAATGTTTCAGTTATGTGAATGGACAGAGTCAGCTGACTCTGTCCATTCACAAAGGAAGGAGGAGGAGGACAGCACAACGGAGGGGGAGAGCGGAGAGGCACAGCAGAACGGAGGGGACAGAGAAGGAGAGGGGGACAGCAGAACGGAGGGGACAGAGAAGGAGAGGGGGACAGCAGAACGGAGGGGACAGAGAAGGAGAGGGGGACAGCAGAACGGAGGGGACAGCCGAGAGGCACAGCAGAACGGAGGGGACAGAGAAGGAGAGGGGGACAGCAGAACGGAGGGGACAGCCGAGAGGCACAGCAGAACGGAGGGGACAGAGAAGAAGAGGGGGACAGCAGAATGGAGGGGACAGCGGAGAGCACAGCAGAACGGAGGGGACAGCGAAGGGGGACAGAGAAGGAGAGGGGAACGGCGGAATGGAGGGGACAGCGGAGAGGCACAGCAGAACGGAGGGGACAGCGGAGAGGCACAGAAGGAGAGGGGAATGGAGGGGGACAGAGGAAAGGAGGGGCATGGAGGAGGATGCAGTGACCGATCACCGCTGTATGCCACTAAAGCCGCTGAAAGCTGCGCGGGGAGAATCTTGTAACTCCCCCACGCGCCAATCACAGCTGACTTCCAGGTATCGGGGGAAGCATCGGGAGCATTTGCCCGAGTACAAGTACTTGGGCAAATGCTCGGTATCGGTGCCGATACCGATACTAGTGTCGGGACAACCCTACCTTAAAGCAAAGAAATGGTAGGCAGCAGAAGCTGCCTACACCCTAGCAACGGACGGACAGACAATAGGCAGCAGAAGCCACTTGCGACCTAGCAACAGAGGGACGGTAGGCAGCAGAAACTGCTTGTATCCTACCAATAGAGGACTCTAGCTGGTAGAAGCCACCTGTGCCCTAGCAACAGACAGACAGAAAATAGACAGCAATAGCCACTTACCTCCTAGCAACAGACAGATGGACAATAGGTGGCAGAAGCCACTTGTGACTTAGCAACAAAGGGATGGTAGGTGTCAGAAACTGCTTGTATCCTACCATTAGAGGACTCTAGGTGGTAGAGGCCACCTGCGTCCCAGCAACAGACAGATGGACAATAGGCAGCAGAAACCACTTGCGACCTAGCAACAGAGGGACGGCAGGCTGCAGAAACTGCTTGTATCCTATTAACAGAGGACTCTAGGTGGTAGAGGCCACCTGCTGCCTAGCAACAGAGGAATGCTAGGTGTCAGAAGACCCCTGTATCCTAGCAACACAAGGATGCCAGGTGTTTACTGTAGCCTCCCTGACGGTTTTCCCGAGTGTGGCTCGGGGTTAAATTTCAGTCCCATTAGCGGTATGCCCGAGCCACACTCGGGATTACATTGCAGGATCCTGTTGCAGCGTTACTTACCTTGTCCCCAGGATCCTGCGATGTCCCCCGCTGTGTCTCCTGTCTCTGTCTCCTCCGAAGCCTCTCCGTGCCAGGCTCCGTTCCCTGCGAGCGTCGCGACGCACGGGGGCGGAGCCTGGCGGCAAATTCAAAAAAATTTACAAACCATAACACATACATTACTGTAATCTTACAGATTACAGTGCTGTATGAAATTATTTCACACCCCTTTTGTCCCCAGTGCTTTGGCCCATGCCCTGCATCCAAAATAATCAAACCGTCAGGGAGGTTAAGAAAGGGCATGCATCCCTAGCAACAGGAGGCAATTTACACTGAATGCATTTAAAAATATTGCTCAAATATTACATGTGTAAAGAGTTATTTTAACGAAGGATCTTGCCAGCAAGTTTCTGCATACTAGTTGTATTTTCATATGACCGTGTGCATGTACTCCAATGCAGTCACCATATATAAGGACTGCTAATTTGCAATATATATTCTATTTGTTTTTGGGTTTTAATCAGCATTAATCTTGTAGTGCTGTAATATTCTTGGCAAGCATACAGGAGCAGCCTACCATATAAATGCTGACCCTTGTAGGGTTATCGTACATCATTTTTTACTCTGTCCCAATTGTGTTCAACACGTCTAATTAACTGTGTGCTCCCTTTCCTCCCCCAAAGCCTTAAGTACCGCTGTCAGATAATAAGTGTTTGTTGCTATACAGCTCGGGCCTTGTGCATTAACATTTTCCATCTTAAGACCGGCTGCCCAGCTCAAGTGGTGAGAACATGTAAGTCTGAGTGCTGAATGGAATTACTAGCAGTGGAAACTATGCAGCCAAAGGTTTTGATAAAGCAGCTGCTATGCAAACCTCAGCTGTTTTTCCATCCTGCAAAGCAAAAAGCAAAAAAAAAAACAGGCAAACTTAATTAGCATACAGAAAGTGAGTAATGGTGACGTCACGCCCTTTCCAGCTAGTCCTCTCCCCGGCTTCGCTTGCAGAGCATGTAGACCTCAGTAGAGGAATGTGCTGCCCCATAGCAGGCAAGCTGTAAAGTTTCATGGGGAGGGGTTGAAGCAGTTCCCTTATAAACAGTTTACTGTAAGCTTTGCTCTGTATAGTCACACTCGCATCTTGGAACTTCGAGTGAAAGCAGCTTGTTTCTGCTTGGGGCAATCGACAACCAACATGCACTTCAGAAACTTTAACTACACTTTCTCCTCCCTGGTGGCTTGTGTGCAAGACAGCGATATCTTCAACCAGAACGAAGCCAGGGTAAGATCGCCCTTGCCAAATGGATTTTTTTTTTATTTGTTGTCTAATTCTATTGTTTTTAGTTTATATATTCTTTTTTGTTCATATAGCTCAATGTGTTTTTTTTTTTTTTTACGATACACCTTTTTTTTTTTAAATATAGGACTTTAAGATTGTAAGCTCCTCGAGGACAGGGACTGATGTAAATGTACAGTATGAAAAGCACTGATTCTATTTTCACCACTATATATATATATATATATATATATATATATATATATATATATATATAATTAAAAAAAAACTACAATAAAGGATGTCTAAACCCCTAAGCAAAATGTCATATATTGCAAGTTACAAAAACTTAGATGTAGAGGCTGCCCTCGTTTTCTTATTTTTCTGATTTAATCTGAAAGTAAAAAAAGACCTGTTGGTCCTGATAAAAATTTGTGACCATTATACCTTCCTGTGTACTGAAATATCTCAAACAATGTAAAACATTCCCAGCTATCTATTGTGAACCACAGCACACCCTCCCTCGATGTCAGCCAGTCTCAACCAGGGTTCCTCCGAAGGTTTCTAGGGGTTCCTTGAGTCGTGACTGACTGACCGACCCTCCTGTTTGATGGTGTCTGCATAGTTCAATGACTCCAACATATTTTAGGTGTTTTGTGAAATTTTGACCAACATTACAAGCATTGCATTCTTTTTACTGACCAATCATGTAAGATGCATTTTTGCCATTGATGCCATATTGGTTTTGGTAAGAATTCCTCAAGACCTGAATTGTTTTTGAGATAAAAAGGTGGAGAAAGGCTACTCTACTTAATGGAGATGAGAACAGAAGGAGGTGGTTGTAGCCCAAAACAGGAGAGCAGCTTAGGGTGACCATGCTGTTTATTCATAGATACAATATAGTGAGTGAGCGTTGTCACCCTAGGACAGGATGTGTGATAGTGGCAGGATCACCAAATGAGAATAAAAGGGGGGGGGAGCCTTATGAAAGAAAATAAATTCAGCTACCGCACTGATGGATAGGTTAGCTGCAATATATTACATTTCTGGTTTACTGTACGTTACTGTTTTACACAAACCATTGCACACCATTGAGCTAAGCATAATACGGTCTTGTTCCCATCAGCATGCTAAAATGGGTGCGGGCTAGTGTCCATTGTGTAGTGGGGGTGAGGAACTTTCTATGTGCCCTGGTGTTGAGCCTGTGTTGATCTATACAGATCAATGAAGCTCAACTGAAGTGGTGTGAAGGAGTCCTCATTCAAAGCAACCAGGATTCCTTGTTGAGCATCCCAAATGACAAAAATGAATATCTGATGGATCAATTTTTGTTATTGCCTTTTCACCTTTACTAAATAAAACCCAGTGGAATTGCTTACCAATGCCGAAAACGTAGTTTAGTGCATGTACTCATGCATCAGCCTCTAATAACTTTGGGTTTGAGTTGCCCAACTACCAGATCTGCCTACTTTGAATTTCAATTGTGTTTCTCTGACACTTGCTTCCAACCACAAGGTGCTAACATGGTGGTTGATTTACTAAAACTGGAGAGTGCACAATCTGGTGCACCTCTGCATAGTAACCAATCAGCTTCCAGTTTATTTTTAGTCAAGGCTTAATTGAAAAGCGGACGTTAGAAGCTTATTGGCTACCATGCACAGCTGCACCAGATTTTGCACTCTCCAGTTTTAATAAATCAACCCCATGTCTTTCGTTGCACTTTTACATACATGTCTTTTCCATAAAATTTTGGGATAGTTAAGTTTTTTACCTAGGTGGAATATAACAGGCATATGTATTTTCTTCAGCCTAATATACAGTGCCTTGAAAAAGTATTCACACCCCTTGACATTTTCCACATTTTGTCATGTTACAACCAAAAACCTTAATGTATTATTTTCGGATTTTATATGATAGACCAACACAAAGGAAAATGATCAATGGTTTTTCCAAATTTTTTACAAATACATATCTGAAAATTGTGGCGTGCATTTGTATTCAGCCCCTTTACTCTGATACCCCTAACTAAAATCTAGTGCATCCAATTGTCTTCAGAAGTCACCTATTTAGTAAATAGAGTCCTCTTGTGTGTAATTTAATCTCAGTATAAATACAGCAGTTCTGTGAAGCCCTCAGAGGTTTGTTAGAGAACCTTAGTGAACAAACCGCATCATGAAGGCCAAGGAACACACCAGACAGGTCAGGGACAAAGTTATGGAGAAGTTTATAGCGGGGTTAGGTTATAAAAAAAAATATCCCAAGCATTGAACCTCTTACAGAGCACTGTTCAATCCATCATCTAAAAATGGAAAGATTATGGCACAACTGCAAACCTACCAAGACATGGCCGTCCACCTAAACTGACAGGCAAGGAGAGCATAAATCGGAGAAACAGCCAAGAGGCCCATGATAACTCTGAAGAAGCTGCAGAGATCCACAGCTCAGGTGGGAGAATCTGTCCACAGGACAACTATTGGTTGTGCCCTCCACAAATCTGTCCTTTAATGTAAGAGTGGCAAGAAGAAAACCATTGTTGAAAGAAAGAGATAAGCAGTCCCATTTGTAGTTTACGAGAATCCATGTGGGGGACACAGCAAACGTAGAATCTGCTCTGGTCAGATGAGACCAAAATTGAGCTTTTTGGCCTAAAAGCAAAACCCTATGTGTGGCGGAAAACTAACGCTGCACATCACCCTGAACACACCATCCCCATCGTAATGGGAAGATGGATGGAGCCAAAAACAGGGCAATCTTAGAAGAAAACCTATTAGAGTCTGCAAAAGACTTGAAACCGGGGCGGAGGTTCAGCTTCCAGCAGGACAACGACCCTAAACAATACAGCCAGGGCTACAATGGAATGGTTTAGATCAAAGCAAATTCATGTGTTAGAATGGCCCAGTCAAGGCCCAGACCTAAATCCAGTTGAGAATCTGTAACAAAACTTGAAAATTGCTGTTCACCGATTTTCTCCATCCAATCTGACAGAGCTTGAGTAGTTATTTTGCAAAGAAGAATGGGCAGCCATTTCACTCTCTAGATGTGCAAATCCAGTACATCCCCAAAAAGTCTTGCAGCTGTAATTGCAGTGAAAGGTGATTCTACAAAGTATTGACCCAGGGGGGCTGAATACAAAAGCATGCCACACTTTTCACATATTTATTTGTAAAAAAATTGGAAAACCATTTATCATTTTCCTTCCACTTTTAATTTATGTGCCACTTTGTGTTGGTCTATCACATACAATCCCAATAAAATACCTTTGCAGTTGTGGTTGTACCATGATAAAATGTGGAAAATTTCAAAGGGTATGAATACTTTTTCAAGGCACTATAGATTTGAGAAAAAAAAACTACCTGGGAGAATTTGAGGAATCCAACATCAAAATTGTATACATTTCTGCTTCAAAATGGTGTGCCGTCTCATTTATCAAATGATTTTGTGGTGATTTTCTTTTTGGGACCTTGCACGCTTCACATGCTTTCCACAATTTGGTCATATGTAAAAAATGTAGTCTCACTTGCGAAATTTTTTTTTTCGTTTAAGCAGAAGCAAATGAAGGAAGTGGTCAGAGGCATGTTTTCTTTAGCACAAACTGAGCAGCAGAGGGGAAAACGTATTTTTAAGACTACAATCGTCTAAATCCACCGCATAAAATTTAATTGAGCTCCTGTTTTCCAAACATCGTTTTCTGTATTCTGTCAATATACCAGGAGATCAATTTGTTATTGGCATCAGCACAAGAACCACTTCCTATAAGTCTGGGTTCTGTTCATAAATATTGTTTTTCTCTTGTCATCTCCCCAGTAAGATAATCCTGTTCCTCCAAATCTGGCAATCCCAAAGGCTCAAACAGATTCTGGATCTCCATATAGTTGAAATTGCCAAGAGAAATCCTATAATTCCTTACGGTTTTTTATTATTTAATAACACCATAAAACCTGGACACTTTCCATTTACAGCAATGGGTTTGTGAAATTGCCCATATTTCTTATAGTTTGTATGCATTGGAGTGGATTTACTAAGGCTGATGTCAGACGGGCGCTAGTGACAAAATAGCTAAGGGGGCTGCCTGTTTGTCCCTGTGGATTCACTCCCTCGCCAGCTAAAGCAGCTGAAACGGTCCCCAACTCCTGATCACTAGTGGTGGGAGTTGACCCCTCACTGCGTCAGCTGGTGCAGGAGCAATTCCATAGAAACAAACGGGCAGCCTCGTAATGTTTCTGTCTCTGGTCATTGCCATTGCTTGCAGCAGGATCACTAACCGCCACAGTCGTCTGCAAAATTTAGACAAGAACAGTGAACATCCAAGAGAGAAAAAAAAAGGAAGGAAAAGAGATTTTTGCTAGCATTTTCCTATGTGGCTTACAGATGAGCTGTGCTACCCTGTTTCCCCGAAAATAAGACCTAGCGTGGTTGTTGGTGATGGCTCCAATATAAGCCCTACCCCCCAAATAAGCCCTAGTTAAAGTCCTTGTAGGTTTTATTTTCAGGGTAGGGCTTATTTTCGGGGAAACAGAGTAGGGCTTATTTGGGGGGTAGGGTTATATTGCAGCAATCACTGACAATCACGCTAGGTCTTATTTTCAGGGAAACAGGGTAGCACCTTCATAATAGGTGGTTAGTAGATGGATTGCTTATTACCTGGAGCAGCTTTGCTTGCAGATAAATGTTACTTAGGCTAATGTCACACTTGTGATCCTGACTCAAGGCCTCATTTACATTTGTGATTTTTTGAGGACAGGTGTGAGAACAGGAGCTGCGTTTTTACCTCCTCCTGATCTCTCCACCTTAAGCTGCAGAAGCAGTGGATGGGGGTGTACACACGCAACAGGTAAGATGCTTTGCTCTGTGGGCGTGGCAAGGATTAACTCCCCTGTTGCACTTAGCGAGCATTGCGGTCCACCGAACACGACCGATACACCTGATTTGGGCCACATTGCAACCACCCTGGCATGGTGGTGTGGGCTTGTAGGAGTTATAACAGGCAGTGACGAGGTGACATAATGCCTCCGCACCACCTGTCAAATGAGAAGTGGTTCAGTCTTATGCGGAGCTCCACCCAAGAGGAGAAGCTCCACTTGTTTGCACCCTCCACTGCCACATTTGACACTTTTTTGAGGGGAACAGATACCTGGTGGACAGGTACCTGCTTCCACTTCCAGGTCAGATCACCGCAGTGATCAAGGATCTTTGCCCCCCCCCCCCCCCCCCCCCGCAGCCTTCTGGAACACACACAGGTCCTAGAAGACTGCAGGAGCATTCACAAAGCGCAGCACAACTCGTAAATGAAAATGAATGCCACAGCAGTGCAACAAGACATGTAACGCGTTACTGCAGCTCGGTATTATAGATTGGTCCTTAATCAATTGAGCCTAATGTGAAGAAGCTCATGAGAAACTATAGAAAGTAAGTCATTTGCTTTGAGGCCATCATTGTTATAGCCAATCCTAACCTTGTTCCCTGTTTGGCAATATACAGATCTAGGGACACTGAGTCCCAGGGGACAAATTTGTGAATTTCTGAAAAAGAAAAAGTTAAGATATGAGTTTCTTGCCAAGTATTGCCACTAATTAGGAGCGAGAGAGAGGGCACACCTAGGGAAGGATGGCGGATGTCATATTTGTGGCAGTGGTCACCATCATTGTTAAAGGACAACTAGACCTTAGAAAGAAACGAGCATTGGGCATTGTGTAACCTAACATTTATTTCTATCTTTGGCTTTTGCCAGCAGCCTCAGGGTGAGTGACGACATTGGTTCCAGTCTCGACTGTTAATAATTGAGCAGAGCCCAGAGACGGGAATGATGACTTGGATACTTAACTTAGGGTCACCTGAGGCTACGCAGGGTGGCTGATCATAGATCCCTCCTCCGGTATTGGCAGTATTAATAAATCAGTCTGGGTCCAGAAATACTCATGTTGCACACTGGAAGGTCACCAGAATGTGGCAGAGATCATGGCACATGGGCATAGAAGTGTGCACAACGGGCTCCCTGCCATCAGACTCTGCAATTTAGACATTAGCTGGTTGACCTTACCTATCAGCATGACTTTGGAGTGTGGGAGGAACACAACTACAGGGAGAGCATGCAAACACCATGCAGATAGTGCCCACATTGGGGTTCAAAGTGAGGACGTTATGTTGCAAAACAGATGTGGTAACCACTAAGCCACGTGGGAAAGGCTGCTTGAAGGTTGTCAAGTATTCTGAGCATAGTCATCAGACAGCCTGGCCGGGGATGGATTAAAAATAATAAATGCAGTGCACTCTGGGAGGTGGGAAGGGGGTATCTATTCATGCTGGGAGAGGAGGGGGTTCATTTTCTATATTAAAGTTTTTTTCTTCCATACAGCATAATAGAAAGGAGAGACTTTCCAATTGAGGAACTCTATGCAAACAGATAGCTGGAATACATGTATGGGAGCTAAAGGATTTTTATTTCTGTCCATCCAGTCCAGAAGTTTACACAGCTTTGCCAGACAGCACAGCCATTATGGTGACCTGACTTTTCTTTGCTGCAGTCAATAAAGGCAGATTGGTCACCTCCCTGCCCCTGACCTTTCATTGGGCAAAGGTGTAGACCATTAAGGTCACCTCTCTGCTCTCTCTCTCCTCCTATCCGCTTGTTTCTTGTCAGCACATGTGAATGCAAGACACCTGATTGGCCCCTCCCTATCCCAGTGTGATTGCTGCTGTACAGGTGCTGATGGCAAAATAAATTATTTACATTAGTTTCATTTAAAATACATTGCTTTATCTTAATAAGCACATAACGGGATTAATTGATTTTTTTTTTTTTTTTTTTAAATTTAGATCTGCAAGGGTTCAGTTTTAACCCCCTTGGATCCAGTGCCTCCTGGACCTTTAAGGGGTTGAGGATGCCAGCAGACAGGGCAGGATTTATGATCGTGTGACTGCTGTGATTGGCTTTCCATTAGCCACCAGTAACTGTGCCGGGGGTGCGCGCTCTCGGTACAGCTTTATTTGCACTAATGCAGGCCAAGGCCCACCTGCAGAGAGGCCACATATTTGCATGCATGTTCCGGCACCAAGAGGTTAAGAACAATACCCCAGTCCACCTCTGGTTTTCTTTTAAGGCTGGTTCACTAACCTGAAGAATTTTAAAGAAACCCTGTCACCAGATCATTCTCTTGAACATCCCTCTTCCCAGAAGATTCTATGTGCATATAATGTTTTTTTTGCCTGTGCACACCCTGATCTTTCTGTGCGGTACAGATTCCCCCTATTGCCTGGGCTTCCCCCTGTGCTGCGTCCCCTCCCCCCCACACACCGCAGTGCTGTTGGCTTCCCTCCTCTCATATTTGAGCATAGGGGGTGGGAAGGGGCTAATCATTGTCATTAACCAGCCCCTTCCTTTTTTAAATGAACGCAGTGAACACACTGTGTTCAGTCATAACTGAAGCATAGTAAACTGTGCTTACTATGCTTCCGTTTGAGAATGAACAGGAAGCCGCTCGGCACAGAGCATTTCCCATTCATTCACTGCCCAGTGCAGCTGAGGCTGCATAGAAAGACGTGTGTTTAAAGCGGAACTTCATGACCGTGCCCCCGCACATTTGAGCCTAGCCCACCCCCCTAAATTCCGTAAATCATTTTCCTGGCGCCTAAACGACAACTTTACTGAAAGACACCCTGTGCAGCTGTTGAGCAGACAATTTGCGACTTTATCCGAGACCATCAAAACGACGACACCAATCCCCTCACTAAATGGGAAGCTCTAAAATGCGTAATTCGTGGGATGTTCATTTAACACGGATCTCGACTAAAAAAAGGCCAGGACCGCTGACATCACAAAATTATTAACCACTATACACACACTAGAACTGACTCGCAAACAAAACCCAGATCCCACAGTATATGTTGACCTCTCGAATGCCCGTAGGGAGCTTCTCCACATTCTAGATGCCCACTCCCTCATTGCCAGGGATAGGGGACGTAACCAGCATTATATCTTACCTAACAAATGTGGACAGCATCTTGTGAGGCTTCTCCACCCTTGCCCCCACGTCGGCCCATCCCACACATCTGTACTCCCGAACAAAAGAAGATAATAATAATCTAATAATAATAGTAATCTTCAGGGCATAGCAAGCGCCTTCCACCAATATTACTCCCAACTATACAACCTACCCACACGGACTAGACAGATACCTGAGGGTAGACCCACACCTATCCAACAGCTCTACCACAAATAGACCCCAATGAGTCCGCAGACCTAGATAACCCCCTTAACAGGATCTGAATTTTTGTCTGCCATCAAGGGATTGAAATCTTGGAAATACCCAGGACCGGACAGGTTCTCCCCTAGGTTCTTTAAATCATTCGCCCCAGTCCCTTACCCCACTATTAGTCGCAGCGTTCAACCACATAGATGACTCCCATCTCCCCTCTAAAGACCTCCTATCCGCCAATATTGAGAATGGGATGTCTCCCATTCTCTATAATTAGTCATGCAAAACATTGTGGTTCCAATCACCATTTTTTTGAAAAACTGGTACGCTTGCATGCCGTACTGGAAGGCATGCGGACGTGTATTAGATGTGGATCTCTGTTTTGCCTACTGTACAGAACATCTGATTATCACCCATGTACTGTTGTTTTTTCCTTGTAAAATGCAATAAAGATATATTTGAATCTAAAGCGGAACTTCAGGCATTTTTTCATCTTTCCATCTATTAAATCTTCTGCCCTTGTTGTTTTTAACTTTGGATAGTAAAATGTTTTTTTTTTTCTGCCAGTAAATCCCTTATACAGCCCACTTCCTGTTTCTTGTCTGGTAAAAAGCCTAGGCTTATGACATCATGCACCGCTCTCTCTCTCGTGGGAGAGGGGTAGAGAAGGAAGCGCCACCTGAGTGTAGAATTAACAAATGATATGATATGAATCCTATCATTTGTTAATACTACACTCAGGTGGCGCTTCCTTCTCTAACCCTCTCTCATCCATCACAGAGCCAGCTCTCTGAGGACAGCAGCCGCCTAGCCTACCAGCCTACTTTAACCATTACATTACCGGTTACCACTTAACCCTTGAACTTCCAACCTTGCGCTTACAGTTACCAATACTCTCTCGTGAGAGTTTGCCAGGAAGGGGGGGTGAGTTATAAGAGGGCCACTGAGAGCTGGAGGTGTGCCCCTGTGTGTCTGTGTAAATCCAGGAAGTGAACAGGCAGCAGCTTCAGCTGCCCACAGTTAAAATGGCTGCAGCCAGACTCAGTGGAGGGAGATTTCTGCAGCATATTTGGCAAGTACAGAATCAAAGTATATATAAAGTAATATGCAAAGTGGTTGGAGGGAAGCTTCAGAATGGCAATTATGTGAGCAGACTGCAGGTCCTCTTTGAGCTTTGGGACGCACACCCTAATGCATCAGGCTGCGCACACCTATGATTTTATACATGCTATTTGCCTGGAACAGCCTTCCTTGTGTCTGGAAGCCCTGAGATTGCTGTTCAGTCCCACCATATAAGATGTGAGGTCAGCAGCCCCAGGCCGACTCAGAGCTGTCATTTGAGCTTTCACCCTATGATTAGGAGGGGAGGGGCAGAGGAGCTGGGCCAGCAGAGGCAGTAATTAAAGTAATTAGACACTCACAAAAGAGAGGAGGGTTATGCTATGCAAGGAGGGAGGGAGCTGTGCTAGGGAATTGCTTCTTCCTGGAGTAGTCACATTTTCTAGCAAGTTCAAAGGCACATTACAAGTCAATAAAAATAGTTTATAGAAAGGAAAAATCAATCAAGCTTTTAAAGACTTTAAATATTATATAATTATTTTTAAATACAATTTTTTTTTCTGTGCTTCTGCCTGCATTTTTTTTTTTTTTTTTTTATAAAGTTGATGAAATGACAGGGCCTCTTTAATATCCAGCCGTTCCCTCCTGCCTGCGCTCTCCACTACAGACATGCCTTACATTGGTGAAGGGCTCTTTAGCCTCAGGCTCTGCGATTTGGGAGATTTATTTCCGCAGAGGAAGCTGTTTTTCTTTCCAGAAGGAAAATGACAGACTGGGTAGTGGAAAATTTAATCGCCATATGGTTTGTACAATTTGTCATCGCTTCCCTAAATAAAGTTCAGTTTAGGCGCCTAATCCGTAATCTTTACTTTTTCTGCTGACAGCTTGTAACAAATGTAAAGAAAATGAGAGCAACGATGCTTATTCACAGCACATTACAGCAGAGCAATGCTGACAGCCAGCAACCAATCCGAGACCTGTACTGCTCTGGAATCACCAAAAATAATAGGATATAATCTCAGGTTGTGTGTCATGGTAGAGCTGCATGATTCTGGCTAAAATGAGAATCACGATTTTTTTTTGCTTAGAATAAAGATCACGATTCTCGCAGCATAACATCATCTTTCACATTATACAAAAAAATTGGGCTAACTGTACTGTTTAGTCTTTTTTCTAATTCATTAAAGTGTATTTTCCCCCAAAAAATTGCATTTTGAAAGACCGCTGCGCACATACAATGTGTCAATAAATATTGCAACAACCGCCATTTTATTCTTTAGGGTCTCTGCTAAAATATATTTTTGTAATTTTCTAGCAAAAAATACAAATTTTTAACTTGTAAGCAACAAGTGTCAGAAAAAGGTTTAGTCTTTAAGTGGTTAAACTGCCCTCATTTACAGACCAAAGTTTAATCCGATGTTATGATAAACTTGATTTTTTTCTTTTTTTGTCAGCTGTCAGAAGTGAGCAGAGAACTCTCTGCACTGGTTACATAGAATCAGAAAATGCTGTTTTAAGATCGTGAGGAGAGTTGAATCGCGATTTTGATTCTTTAACGATTAATCGTGCAGCTCTATGTCATGGGTGTTTTTTCCTAATTACTGCCCTTCATAGGCATGCACACAGGTGGTGCCTGGGCACACCCTAATCACTCTGTGTGGTGTAAATTTCCCCTGTTTATACTCCTGAAATTTCACCAAAGCCCCCTAACAGGGCTCCTAAATAAAATTGTAAAAAAAAAAAAAAAAAAAAACTACTGACACTGTCCATTGCTTTGCTGACACCGTCAATATATATACACATGCAAATATGTTTATATGTTTGAGCTTTGGGGTGCACACCCTAAAGCAATAGGCTGTGCACACCAATTCTGCCCTTTATGGATGCAGGACATGGGAGGTTTAAAGTAGAATTAAAAGCAAAATTCTATATTAGAGTAAGATTATAACCCCTGTCATCTGTGTCCCCACTGGGGTGATTTCCCATCACTTCCTGTCTCATAGCCAAAACAGGAAGTGAGGGAATCCCCTGGTTGTCACCAGAACTGGTGCCCCCATTGGAAAATGTCCCCTTTTATTCCTGTTCTGGTGACAATCTCTAAAATGTAAGGATTTTTTTTCGGTGATAACAGGAAACAGGACAAATAGAGAGGGTGAATCTCCCTAATGGGGACACAGCCAGCAATAAAAACCCGAGAAGTGTTCTACAGTCTATCCAACACTGAAAAAAAGATTTTGCCTTTAGTTATACTTTTAAAGTGATTGTAAGGGTTTTTTTTTTTAAATAACAAACATATCATACTTACCTCCACTGTGCAGCTCGTTTTGCACAGAGTGGCCCTGAATCTCGTCTTCTGGGGTCCCCCAGCGGCTCCTCCCCACATCATATAACCCCCTAGGAGAAGCACTCTGCCGGGTGGTTACCTTGCGGGCGCACTCCCGAGTCCATTATTCGGCGTCCATAGCCGCCGAATGTATGACTCAGCCCTGTCCCCGCGGCGCCCGCATATTTGGATTTGATTGACAGCACCGGGAGTCAATGGCTGCGCCGCTATCAATCTATCCAATCAAGAGCCGAGAACCCCGGGCACAGGGTCAGCGAGTCCCCGCCGGGTGAAGTTCAAGGGCTCAGGTTAGTAAAACCGGGGGGTTGGTCACTGCCAGGTGTTTTTAACAACCCCTTTTAATGGTTAATCAAATTGCACTACACTGCAGTACTATTCTAAAAAAAAAAAAAAAAAGACCTTATATTAAAGGGCCTGTCCACCTAGCAGTCATATGACATTTATAGGAAGAGCCTGATGGGCTGACCTCCTGCTTTCATATATAGTGTGTCCTGGATACTCCAACAGTAAAAGCTCCCTGACATAGTTCTCAGTTTGGTTTCTGTCTATCTGGGAGTTTTGGATGTTCCCAAGATTTCAAAAGAATAAATCTTACTCCAGGATAAGCAGATTTTGTCAAAATATGTTTGTCATGTGCATTGTTAATTGAATCTTGGTGTCCTTTGTGTATTTGTTCCAGATCTGTGCAGTCATCCTTTGGCTTCCTGTAATAAAGACCGGTCACTGCTGCTCTCTCCCCTTGTGCAGGGTGACTGGTCTTGTCTCCGCCCCCTCCTGTAGATTTTTCCAGGCAGCTTGTAGTGGGTGGAGTTGCTGGGCCCCTCCCACAGCTCTGCTCTCTGCACAGTGATCATGTCACCACTATTTGTACAAGGTAAAAACTGGATTTGCAAAGGCGTTTGCTGAACACAGTAGATTTAGATCCTTTGTGGGTATTGAGGAATGTATTGTGCCCGGCGTTCTGCTTCAGTTCTACAGTCTATACTAAAAACTAAAATATTTTTTGGTTCCATGTCATACAGTAGGCAATAAATAATCTAAAAATGATGGATTATTTGGCTATAAATGAGTCCCAGAAAGCAAGAAAACAATTGTATTTATTGCTTGCTTTTTTTTTTTTCCAGGCAAAGTTTGAGTCCCTCTTCAGGACGTATGACAAAGAGGCCACCTTCCAGTACTTCAAAAGCTTTAAGAGGGTGAGGATCAACTTCAGTAACCCGCTGTTGGCTGCCGAGGCCAGGATCCAGCTGCACAAGATGGAGTTCCTGGGGAAGGAGATCAAGCTGTACTTTGCTCAGGTTTGTCCTCCATATTGTGTCCTTATGGGTGGGAATCGGGAACATTTATCTCTATATAAGGGTTGAAGCCATGGCCAGAAGATGATTGGTACTTCATAAAGATGTGCAGGGCTCAGTGCTCACTATGTGTTTACAGCAAGGCATAGGTTAGTTCCATCACTCCCTTTAACCCCCACAGCACTGGAAGATTACCGCTGTAGGGGTATGGGAGTCAGCTGAGGATAGAGGATTTCTGCAGCCAGATTAATACTGCAGCCAGCAGCACAAGGGACACTTTGTATTGATTGTAAGCTCCATCCCTTGTGTTTATTTTTTTAATGTTTTTGTCTACATTTTGGCTTTAAGTCATTTAAAAAACTGACTGAGCTGGTGTGCAGAGTTGGGACCTCAGGCTCGCAGATCTGGCCACTAGAATAGATGGTGTAGAAGCTGTTTTCTTACTCTGGAGACCTCTAGCTGGTACTTGGTTGTTGTACACGTTGAAGTAGATGGGCCCTCCTTGTGAGGATTCTAGTTGCCTGGCTGTCCCTGCTTTCCTAGAGCCCAACCAGGCAACTAGCATTGTCAGAAGGTCAGCAATCACAGCCTACATATGTCTCTCAGTACAGGGTTCCTTTTATGATGCTTTCCATTCCTTTGTAAGCCCAAGGACGTATCTGTACTAATCTTTTACTCTCTTTTCATCCTTCTGCAGACTTTACACATAGGCAGTTCTCATCTGGCTCCACCTAACCCTGAGAAGCAGTTTCTCATCTCACCACCTTCATCTCCTCCGGTGGGCTGGAAGCAAGCGGAAGATGCCACCCCAGTTATTAATTACGATCTCCTGTACGCCATCTCCAAGCTTGGCCCAGGTAGGAATTGTGCTCTTTTCTGCCATTGTTTCTAAAGACATATTTCAACTTCTAAGGTTTGTGTGTTTAGCACTCCCCGTCTGGGGAAGCTTCACCTTTGTGTTTCCGTAGGTCCACTTCACTCCTGTGTTTCTCTGGGGCTCAGAGTCAGCTTCACTCCTGTGTTGCTCTGGGTCACAGTGTATACTTCACTCCTGTGTTGCTCTGGGTCACAGTGTATACTTCACTCCTGTGTTGCTCTGGGTCGCAGTGTCAGCTTCATTCTTGTGTTGCTCTGGGATCCAGAGTATACTTCACTCCATTGTTGCTCTGGGGCTCACAGACAACTTCATTCTGGTGTTGTGTTGCTCTGAGACCCTTAGGCCGGCCATACATGGTGCAAATTTCTTTCCTGCATATCAACTTGGTACATTCAGCCTGCCCATCAACGGCCCAGGATTTGAACCATGTATGGCCGGCCTTAGTCACTTCACTCCTGTGTTGCTCTGGGGCTCAGGGTCAGCTTCACTCCTATGTGGCTCGGGCCCAGAGTCAGCTTCACTTTTGTGTTGCTCTGGGGCCCAGAGTCCGCTTCACTCCTGTGTTGTTCTGTGGCTGAGAGTCAGCTTAACACCTGTGTTACTCTGAGGCTCAGGGTCAGCTTCACTCCTGTGCTGCTCAGTCAGCTTCGCTCCTGCGTTGCTCTGGAGTTCAGAGTCGGCTTCACTCCTGAGTTGCTCTGGGGTTCAGAGTCAGCTTCACCCCTGAGTTGCTCTGGGGTTCAGAGTCAGCTTCACTCCTGAGTTGCTCTGGGGTTCAGAGTCAGCTTCACTCCTGAGTTGCTCTGGGGTTCAGAGTCAGCTTCACTCCTGAGTTGCTCTGGGGTTCAGAGTCAGCTTCACTCCTGAGTTGCTCTGGGGTTCAGAGTCAGCTTCACTCCTGAGTTGCTCTGGGGTTCAGAGTCAGCTTCACTCCTGAGTGGCTCTGGGGTTCAGAGTCAGCTTCACTCCTGAGTTGCTCTGGGGTTCAGAGTCAGCTTCACTCCTGAGTTGCTCTGGGGTTCAGAGTCAGCTTCACTCCTGAGTTGCTCTGGGGTTCAGAGTCAGCTTCACTCCTGAGTTGCTCTGGGGTTCAGAGTCAGCTTCACTCCTGAGTTGCTCTGGGGTTCAGAGTCAGCTTCACTCCTGAGTTGCTCTGGGTTCAGAGTCAGCTTCACTCCTGAGTTGCTCTGGGTTCAGAGTCAGCTTCACTCCTGTCTAACTCTGAAGCTCAGCCAGTTTTACTCCAGTGTTGCTCTGGGTCTTCAAGTCAGCCAGTCTTTCTTGTTGCTCTTGGATCCCAATTCAGTTTTGCTGCTGTGTTGCTTTGAGGCCCCAGAATCTGCTTCACTGTGCAGGAGCAGTTGTGGATCAGGGATGAAGATGAGACCCCCAGAGCTCAATCAGCAGCTGCTGTTATATTCCTGCCATAAGAGATTTCCTTTAAAACAGACTCATTTCCCCGAGTTTGCACAGAAATCATTCTATCCCTCTGCAGTACTTTTTCCTGTTTGCGAGAATTCTCTGAAAGGGAACGTTTTCTCTCGAGTGGTCCAGAAATAGCTGATGTGATTATAGAACACACGTGGGGCCAAGTTTCCATTCTTTCCAGACAAAATCATTTGGTTTTATTTTTAATTCTCAGTAGCACATTTTTCCTACATTAGGCTAAAGGGGAAAAAAAGATCCCATGACAGTGCTGTGAAAGGATGCCTCGTACGGGTGTTAATGTGGGAACTCTGGCACCGAGGCCTGCTCGCTGGGGGGGGGAACAGCGGCCATATTTCACTGGGCCCTGTTTATCTGAGTCAAATGGAGACTGCATTGGTTTTAGCAGACTGATTTGCTTTTTCAGTGCAGTGAACGAAAACAAGTGGACGGAATGGTTGTTAAAGGCAATACAGACAGTTTTTGTTACATTTGTTTTAATTTTTTTTAGCCTGTTACAGAAATAGATGTTCAGTCCAATAAACATTGTATGAAAAAAAAAATTCACTAGCCCTAGATTCACTTTGCAGTTTTGCAGGGGGTCTAAATATGACTATGGGCTTAGTGGTTAGCATTTATTCCTTGCAGCACTGGGGTCCTTAGTTCTAATCTTAACTAGGACACTATCTCCTTTGAGCCTGCATGGGTTTACACTAGGAACTCCTGTTTCCTCCCACACTCCAAAGACATGCTGGTATGTTTATTGGCTCCTGTCTAAATTGGCCCTAGTATGTGTCCACAATTTGGATATGCACATGTGTTATCACATTCTACATGCCAGTCCCAAGCAGTGCCATTGGGGAGGGCTGAGGAAAGACCTGGCGGCCAATCTTGTAAAAAAAAAAAAAAATAGAAAAAAGATAAATCTAAGGAAAAGGCTCTCAAGTATATCAAACATGGTTCCCAGATTGCTGGCCTAAAGAATTGCAGAGGGTCTGATATAGCTGGATTGATTTATATATACATAAAATGACTGTGCAGACCAACAGGCTTCACATTCGACTCTACTACACACAGTAATGTTGTAGACCTGTGTTTTTTTTTTTTTTTTTTATGAATTATTTTTTATTAAGAGAAAAAAAGTTTTGATGCAAAACAGCGCCTATTGGGCATACCCAGGCTCAATACATTTTCCCATTGTAAATGCCTCTGAAAAAATAAATATACAATGTTTGGGGGTTTGAAGTAATTTTCTAGCTAAAAAACATGATTTTAACTTGTAAACAACAGGTGTCAAAAATAGGCCTGGTCCTTAAGTGGTTAAATAATTTACATACAATAAGTCATAATTTAAATGCCGAGGTGCGGGACTATGAAAAGATAAAAAGATTTGGTACCTGAACTGGACTTTTTAAGGTTATGGTCTCTTGCACAGGGATTTAATCATTTTGCAGATGTTTATATACAGGATCTGGAAGGCAGAGGCTGGCAGAAAGATCCTGAGTAAAAAGCAAAAATGTATGTTCCATAAAGACCTTGCATATAGCCATGTACAAACTAAAAAAAAAAAGGGGCGCATGCCTATACACAAGAAAATGAAGTGAAATTTTTATTTTAAATTGTCATTATTATCATGTTGAAGAGGTGGGAGGGAAGAACCACAGAAGGCAAAATATAAGCAGATTAAACTTCAGCTTTATTTCATCTAATGCTAACAATTGGTCAAAACTATTTTTTTTCCTAAACAACTTTTTTTTTTTTTTTTTTTTTCTTTAAATTTTGCTTGCAGGAGAACAATACGAATTGCATGCAGCCACAGACACAACCCCCAGTGTGGTGGTCCACGTGTGTGAGAGCGATCCCGAAAATGAGCTTGAGGTGGACGAGGATGAGGATGGCACCCGTAAAGAGAAACCGAAAATCATCCAGACCAGGAGGCCAGACTACATGCCCATCCATCTAAGCTGAAGGAGGAGCTGCAGCAAGCTTTGAGATTTAAAGTCTGTTCCTCTCCACAAAACTTTTAACGTAAAGTTGGTGGGAACGCCGCCTAGGACAGTGGCGATAGTGGCTGTTTATATACCCGACTTAGCTGTCCTGGCGTGTTTCCGGCTTTGTTTTTGTATAAGTCAGTCGCCGTGTTTTTATTGGATGGTCCAAGGCTTCAGCGCGGGACGAGGCGAAGATCAGATACTGTTTTTGAAGCTGTGTAGCTAGTTTGCTTTACCTATGGATAAGGAAATCTCGAAGGCTCCTTGCCTGATGGGCCGAAGTGTGGAAGATATTAGTATATCGTCAACGTAACTCCACCATATGTACATAGACGCCGGTACATCTTTCCACTACAACTTGCTGATCTTAAGATGAAGTTGGGGAAATGTATACCTATATTTTTTCCTTTTTTTTTATCTTCATATTGCATGTGAACTGCTTATCGTTTGTTTCTAAATTCGTTTTCAAACTTTGGAAATTCTGAACCTAGAATCATTGACTGTGTGATTTTTGCATCTGGAAACTTGACGTATTTAACCCTGTGTTGAATTTGAAGCTCCCCGAGGACCGAAGGGGAAGACTTTTAACTATTGACTTCGTTTTTTTCTTTTTTTTGTCACTAAGAATGTCCATTGTGATACTTAGGCAGTGTAAACTTTGCACTGAAATAGCTTTTTATGACAACATTTTATGGTGTGTGTGCTGTGGGTGTGGTAGTGGAAATCGAGTGGGACAGTTGCAAACCTAATGTTGGCCAAAAGAGTTAGTGCTTCCAGTGCTGAAAATAGGTACCTTTTTGTTCTTGTTTCCTATAGCAAAAAATTGCTGAACTGGAAAGCAGAAAATAATGTGCAACACCCACTAGGGAAAATAAAGTACACAAAGCAGCAATCACCATCTTTTTTAGCCAATGCTAGTTTTGTAAATGTCTCCCACTGCGTGCTCCAATGACAAGCATTTGAAATACTGTTGTCCGTAACAATCAGATGATCCCTTTCAGGTGTCTAACTCAGTACGGCTGTGGGAAAGGGAAATTTTGGTTGTATAGGGCTATGGGAACTGATCTGCCTTCAATTCCAGCCGCGAGGCCCATGCATACTTGTTTATAATTTGAGCGCTGCTTTGGGTCTCTGGCTTTCACTGTGATATACAGTACCAGTGTTGAGTCTGTCGTCATTGCTTTGTTACCTGACTAGTCCTTATGTCATGGCAGCGTCATGCAATTCACTTATGTACAATTGATAATACAGGGTTATAATTGTGTGTTTCTTACCCAGTTAAAGTCCAACTCCAGGAATTACACTAAAATGACCCTTGCAGTGTGATCTCAGCACTGCAGAGGTTAAATGATTGTTAAGTCTAGAGGTTGGGTAATGAGCCCCTAACATGTTCCTCGCACCAATAGGCTCCCCCGTTTGTGCAACCGGTCCCCTAAAGCTTCTTTTCTAAGGGCCTCTGGCTGTGGTCGCATCCTGACATCAAGTTCAGTGCAGGTCCAACAGTTGGGCGTTGTACATGAGGACAGTTAGGAGCCACCCGCAGCCTGGGGAGGCACTAAGCCTGAATAAAGCAAGGTAAACAGCAAGTAGATCACCTTATCCTCTGCCCCTAGACTTAACAAGCATTTAACCCTTGCAGTGTATGTCTTAAAGGAAGGGGGACACGCTGCAAGGGTAATTTTTGTACAGAGTTGGGTTTGAAGGAGAGTACTTCATTTTTTTGAACCAATAGGTCACTCTCTTATTTTTAAGGCTGCACTGGAAGAATAAAAGTGAGAATATAACGGATTGCTTTGGGCAGCACAGAGATGCTTGTTTTCCGAGACCCACCAAGGCTAAGGAGCACTATAGTGGTAAAGGTCGTTTTTTGTAGGCTGTGTCTTTTTGGGTTGACCGTTCCTTGCTGTCATACATTTAGGGCATGGGTGCTCAACCTATTACCCTCTAGCTATTGCAGAACTACAAGTCACATGAGGCATTGCAAGGCAGAGACATGATGGGACTTGTAGTTCCCCAACAGCTGGAAGGCCACAAGTTGAGCACCCATGTTCTCATTTTGATGGAACTGTTCAGTATTCTCATGCAATTTCACAATGGGCCTGTAGGTGGGGCAGTTACTCTAAGCTAAGGCCTCATTTACACTGATATACCATTATAAACATTTCTATAAATTTATAGGGCATTTCTAAATGCTTATAAAGGTATAGAATTATTTAAAATGGTATATTTCACTTTGTGCATTTACTTTTGTTTGGGCGCATTCAGTTTTTCTGTGTGTGAAATTCTGTTCGTCCGAGAGCAAATTAGATACTTTGAACATGGTTAAACGCATGTACATTTAAATGCAGGAGAACTTGATTAGACCAATTTTTTCTGCCTTTAAATAAAACAAGCGCAGGAGGTTCATATGAATGAAAGTGAACAGTACAGATATTCTAGCAGGCCTGTCGCTAAGATTGAAAGGTTCCAACAGAAGCCGCCTGTAAAGCAGAACTCCAGCCAAAAAATAAGATTACAACAACAAATAGCCCAATAAAAAAAAAAAAAGCTTTTAATGTAAAATTCACTTTTAGTCCAACATACTACTTTTTCGCCACAAGATGTCCTCAGGCATCATTCAGTCCACTTCCCCTGAGCCGGAACCTGCCCTAGCCTGTGAGTGGACAGCGAAAGGAGAAGCAGCATGGTGATTAGGTCAGCTCCCTATCACTCTGTTCTTTCCTCCTATTGGCATGCTTCTTGTCATTACATGACTTGATTGCCTCCTCCTGAAGCTTTGTCTTCTCACACTCCAGCCCTGCTGTACAGGGTCTGCAATAGGCTGATACCAGGTCACATTCAGGTACTTCCTTGCATTTAAAATAAATACTTTTAACCACTTGCCACCAAAGCCAATTCTGGCATTTCTCTACATGTATAAATTATCATTTTTTTTGCTAGAAAATTACTCAGAACCCCAAACATTATATACATATTTTTTAGCAGAGACCCTAGGTAATAAAACGTCGGTCATTGCAATTTTTTATGCATTTGTGCAGCAATTTTTCAAACGCAATTTTGTTTTTAAAAAAAAAACATGAATAAAAAAAAAAAAAAAAACAATATTTACCCCAAATTTTTTTTGTATAATGTAAAAGATGATGTTATGCTGAGTAAATAGACACCAAACATGTCACGCTTTAAAATTGTGCACACTCGTGGAATGGCGCCAAACTACAGTACTTAAAAAGCTCCATAGGCGACGCTTTAAAATTGTTTACAGGTTCCCAGTTGAGCGTTACAGAGGAGGTCTAGTTCCAGAATCATTGCTTTTGCTCAAATGATCGCCTCAATACCTAAATGTGTGGTTTGAACAACATTTATATATGCAGGCGCAACCTACGTATGCGTTCCCTTCTACGTGTGAGCAAGCGGGGATCGGGGCACTTTAAAAGCATTTTGTTTTTCATATTTTTATTACTTTTACACTTTCCCTTTTTAATTTTTCATTTTTTGATCACTTTTATTCCTATTCTAAGGAATGTAAACATTCCTTGTAATCACGGGTCCTCTTTACAGAGAGATCTGGAGTCTAGAAGTCCCCACATCTCTCCTCTATGCTGAAAAGCCTGAGATTTAAAAATAAAATTGATCTTAGGCTTTCCAGCAAGAACGGCAGTGTTTACATCTCCTGACACCCGAAGTGACATTATGGCGTCGCTTTCGACCTCCAAGGGACATAGAGATGGCCTGGGACCATCTGATCCACAGTCAGCTCTATGGTAAACCAACAGAGGCTGCAGATTCATTCTCCAGCTCCCCGATTGCACGGAAGAGCCTGGAGAAGCACTAGAGGGTGGTGGCCTGTAAAAGCAATCAAGTATCTAAACAGCCGCTATGATGGCTTTTACAATGTAGGTAATTGCTAGCTAAAAAAAAAAAAAAAAAAAGGAATCTGAGGCCTGTAGCTGCACCCATCATCCAGATATCTCCACTCAAAGTAAATGATGTCATATGATGTCTACCTGGAGGAAGTGGTTAAATGATTTATTAATGATTTCAGCGCTTTATGTATTTCTGTCAATTATATCTGATTGAGTTCATCTTTAAATACTTACATGTCGGGTTGAGTGGCCAGTTTGATCAGAGCGCTGCTATCACATACTCCCGTTGGGTGCTTGTAGTTACATCTGCCAGCTGGTATTTCGTAACAGGACATGGTAGTGCCAACACTGGGTGTTTCTGTTGGAGGTCTTTTCATCTTGGCTACAGAGGGTGCTCTAATGTCTCCCCTTGTGTCATAAAGCATATGTCAGTTCAGTATGACCAACCTGTACTGTATACTTATGAGCAAGTGTAAATATGTAGAAAAGAAAAGGCTTCAATCACGCACAATAAATTGTCATTGTGTATGGCTCCAAACGGAGAGGAAATAAACTCAACCGATATTGTACAACATGGTGCGTTCTTTCTAAAGTCTGTTTCAGAAGGGTCTGTGTTATGTATACCTTTCCACTTAAGCCAAAAAAAATTAATAAAATCCTCTTTTCAAGCAGTCCTAATGACCACTGTCTACTTGTAGACTCCTTTTCCTGAGCAGATGTTTATGACTGTCAGCCTGATCTGGTATTTCAGGAGGTGTGCAGGAGATGATCGAGTACCCAGTGTTTTTCATACTTTTTTTTTTAACAGGCTATTTTCTGTTTTCATTGCTGTGATAGTTTGATTGACAATTACACTGTCATGCAACACTAGACCCAAATTATATCATGTTTTGAGGCAGATGAAGCTTTCTTTTGGAAAAAGGACCAACATTTTCTGTTTGCTTACATCTAAGTTTCATTTCTTACCTTTTCTTTAATGATTCCACAATCAGGGTATGGTCAGTGGCACTTTAACTCGCCTTTCCACCTTTTTAGAAAAAAAAACAATCCCATAATCACTGGTGGTCAATGGCACCTTTAAAACCCTCCAGCTTAAAAAACAAAAAACAAGAATTCTATAATTGGTCAGTGGCCCATTTGAGCCCTCACCTTTACCTTCAATCTATTGATCCTTCAACACAAGGGACAGTTAGTATATGTCCCTTGTGCTGATCCTATTTTCCATAGAAATCTGCCTCTATCTTATAACCCCTCATTTCCACGCTGGGGAGATTCACCTTCTCTATTTGACCTTGTGGTCATCATCACTGGTACTCAAAATGCAGAAAAATCCAAAATTTTGAGTTGTCACTAAAGATGGGAAGGCCTTGAATGGAAATATTGGGGGGGGGGGGGGGAACTGTTTCTTTCACAGCCGTTTCTTCTTTTTTTTTCCAGAAAAATTGGAAAAAAAGAAGTGGAATATGTTCTTTTTCAATCATAAGTAATATATCTATGACATGATATTCAAACTATATAACATGAAGACCTTAATGAAAGATTTCTGAGACTTTATGTAAAGTCTTAAATTATTGCAAGTTCTCTCAGCTGAAGGCAAACAAGTCCTGGAATACAGTTCAAGTAACACTGTACTTCTCAATGCAGTTCTCCAACTAGAGTAATATGCAATTCTGCCACTAGGGGGCACTGCAGAGGAAAGGCTCCAGTTTAGTTTGCTTGTGGGCTCCATCTTATACCTCTTACAGCTGGGTGCTGATTTCTTTTTTTTTTTTTTTTTTTACATTTTTCTGAAAATTTCAATTATTTCCCATGGCTTCAAAATTTCTGGAAGTTTTACATTTCTAGTTGTCACCTGGACAGGAATCTTCTCCTGTTGACATCTGCTTAAGATGGGATTTCCCCCTCACCCTGGAGAGATTTCTTCTCATTTCATGACTCATCCAGACAGGAAATGAAGGACAATCTCTCCAGTCAGACTTAGATTGCAAAAAATCCTGATGGGTTTTAAATGTCCTTACTCCACCTAAAATGAAGAAAAAATTGGGCTTTACATATGTTACTCCAACAGCACTAAAGGGTTTAACAAGACATTCACCATACATTTGCCCCACATTCACTAACAAATTCCAGTTCCATGTACATTTATACAACATTCACTTGGTAAAAAACACATTCACTGTTATCTGTTCTTATTGGGCAATAATATCCTATGTAGAGTGCTGACAATGTGCTTTCAAGGCCTTATTCACATGGGTGCTAAGGCCGTACACTGTGAATTGCCCATTTCTTTATGCAGCTTCTTGCAAGCAACCCCTGTAAGTCTATAGGGGGCGGATCAGCTGCAGAGACACAGCTGCCCATCCTAATTTGAAAGTCTGTGCTGGTGTGAGTGAGCATCCCAGAACGCTTCGTCTTGTACTTTTCCCAATGAATACATGGCGTTCTCTGAATGGATGAGTTAAAATCATGACAACACTGCCCCGCCTCTCCACCCCATCCAGTCAAAAAGCGATTTGCATTCTTTGAGAATAGGGATGAGCTTCGAGTTCGAGTCGAACTCATGTTCTACTCGAACATTGGCTGTTCGCAAGTTCGCCGAACAGCGAACAATTTGGGGTGTTCGCGGCAAATTCGAATGCCGCGGAACACCCTTTAAAAGTCTATGGGAGAAATCAAAAGTGCTAATTTTAAAGGCTTATATGCAAGTTATTGTCATAAAAAGTGTTTGGGGACCCGGGTCCTGCCCCAGGGGACATGGATCAATGCAAAAAAAAGTTTTAAAAACGGCCGTTTTTTCAGGAGCAGTGATTTTATTAATGCTTAAAGTCAAACAATAAAAGTGTAATATCCCTTTAAATTTCGTACCTGGGGGGTGTCTATAGTATGCCTGTAAAGGGGCGCATGTTTCCTGTGTTTAGAACAGTCTGACAGCAAAATGACATTTGGAAGGAAAAAACTCATTTAAAACTACCCGCGGCTATTGCATTGCCGACAATACACATAGAAGTTCATTGATAAAAACGGCATGGTAATTCCCCACAGGGGAACCCCGAACCAAAAAAAAAAAAAAAAAAAAATGATGTGGGGGTCCCCCTAAATTCCATACAAGGCCCTTCAGGTCTGGTATGGATATTAAGGGGAACCCCAGCCAAAATTTAAAAAAAAAATTGACGTGGGGTTCCCCCTAAATTCCATACCAGACCCTTCAGGTCTGGTATGGATTTTAAGGGGAACCCCGCGCCAAAAAAAAAAAAAAAAAAAAGGCGTGGGGTCCCCCTAAAAATCCATACCAGACCCTTATCCGAGCACGCAACCTGGCAGGCCGCAGGAAAAGAGGGGGGGACGAGAGTGCGGCCCCCCCCCCCTCCTGAACCGTACCAGGCCACATGCCCTCAACATTGGGAGGGTGCTTTGGGGTAGCCCCCCAAAACACCTTGTCCCCATGTTGATGAGGACAAGGGCCTCATCCTCACAACCCTGGCCGGTGGTTGTGAGGGTCTGCGGGCGGGGGGCTTATCGGAATCTGGAAGCCCCCTTTAACAAGGGGACCCCCAGATCCCGGCCCCCCCCCTGTGTGAAATGGTAAGGGGGTACTTACCCCTACCATTTCACTAAAAAACTGTCAAAAATGTTAAAAATGACAAGAGACAGTTTTTGACAATTCCTTTATTTAAATGCTTCTTCTTTCTTCCTTCATCTTCTTCTTCTTCTGGTTCTTCTGGCTCTTCTGGTTCTTCCTCCGGCGTTCTCGTCCAGCATCTTCTCCGCGGCGTCTTCTATCTTCTTCTCCTCGGGCCGCTCCGCACCCATGGCATGAGGGGAGGCTCCCGCTCTTCTCTTCATCTTCTTCTCTTCTTCATCTTCTTCTTCATCTTCTTCTTCTTCTTCTTCCTTCTTCTCTTCTTCCTGTCTTCTCCGGGCCGCTCCGCAGCCATGCTGGCATGGAGGGAGGCTCCCGCTGTGTGACGGCGTCTCTTCGTCTGACGGTTCTTAAATAACGGGGGGCGGGGCCATCCGGTGACCCCGCCCCCCTCTGACGCACGGTGACTTGAGGGACTTCCCTGTGACGTCACGGGGAATGCCACAGGAAAGTCCCGTCATGTCACCGTGCGTCAGAGGGGGGCGGGGTCACCGGGTGGCCCCGCCCCCCGTTATTTAAGAACCGTCAGACGAAGAGACGCCGTCACACAGCGGGAGCCTCCCTCCATGCCACAGCATGGATTGCGGAGCGGCCCGGAGAAGACAGGAAGAAGAGAAGAAGAGAAGAAGGAAGAAGAAGAAAAAGAAGAAGATGAAGAAGAAGATGAAGAAGAGAAGAAGATGAAGAGAAGAGCGGGAGCCTCCCCCCAAATGCCATGGGTGCGGAGCGGCCCGAGGAGAAGAAGATAGAAGACGCCGCGGAGAAGATGCTGGACGAGAACGCCGGAGGAAGAACCAGAAGAGCCAGAAGAACCAGAAGAAGAAGAAGATGAAGGAAGAAAGAAGAAAGAAGAAGCATTTAAATAAAGGAATTGTCAAAAACTGTCTCTTGTCATTTTTAACATTTTTGACAGTTTTTTAGTGAAATGGTAGGGGTAAGTACCCCCTTACCATTTCACACAGGGGGGGGGCCGGGATCTGGGGGTCCCCTTGTTAAAGGGGGCTTCCAGATTCCGATAAGCCCCCCGCCCGCAGACCCTCACAACCACCGGCCACGGTTGTGAGGATGAGGCCCTTGTCCTCATCAACATGGGGACAAGGTGTTTTGGGGGGCTACCCCAAAGCACCCTCCCAATGTTGAGGGCATGTGGCCTGGTACGGTTCAGGAGGGGGGGGGGGCCGCACTCTCGTCCCCCCCTCTTTTCCTGCGGCCTGCCAGGTTGCGTGCTCGGATAAGGGTCTGGTATGGATTTTTAGGGGGACCCCACGCCTTTTTTTTTTTTTTTTTTTGGCGCGGGGTTCCCCTTAAAATCCATACCAGACCTGAAGGGTCTGGTATGGAATTTAGGGGGAACCCCACGTCAATTTTTTTTTTAAATTTTGGCTGGGGTTCCCCTTAATATCCATACCAGACCTGAAGGGCCTTGTATGGAATTTAGGGGGACCCCCACATCATTTTTTTTTTTTTTTTTTTTTTGGTTCGGGGTTCCCCTGTGGGGAATTCCCATGCCGTTTTTATCAATGAACTTCTATGTGTATTGTCGGCAATGCAATAGCCGCGGTAGTTTTAAATGTGTTTTTTCCTTCCAAATGTCACTTTGCTGTCAGACTGTTCTAAACACGGGAAACATGCGCCCCTTTACAGGCATACTATAGACACCCCCCAGGTATGAAATTTAAAGGGATATTACACTTTTATTGTTTGACTTTAAGCATTATTAAAATCACTGCTCCTGAAAAAACGGCCGTTTTTAAAACTTTTTTTTGCATTGATTCATGTCCCCTGGGGGAGGACCCGGGTCCCCAAACACTTTTTATGACAATAACTTGCATATTAGCCTTTAAAATTAGCACTTTTGATTATTCATGTTCGTGTCCCATAGACTTTAACGGCGTTCGCGTGTTCGAACGAATTTTTTTCCTGTTCGCATGTTCTGGTGCGAACCGAACAGGGGGGTGTTCGGCTCATCCCTATTTGAGAAGAATAGAATGCATTCTCTGAATGGCACTAGTGTATGAATTCCTGTGTTCCTGTATGAGTGTATGAATTCCTGTGTTCTCAATACAGCAGGGCACAGGACCTGGAAGACAGCGAGGATGCCTGTAGTAGCAGCGACAACTACAGCCATTCTCTGCTTTCACAGGGATCGGCCAGTCATGGAATATACAGTATATTACCAAAAGTATTGGGACACCTGCCTTTACACGTACACGAACTTTGATGGCATCCCAGTCTTAGTTGGTAAGGTTCAATTGAGTTGGCCCACCCTTTGCAGCTAGAACAGCTTCAACTCTTCTGGAAAGGCTGTCCACAAGGTTTAGGAATGTGTCTATGGGAACGTTTGACCATTCTTCCAGAAGCGCATTTGTGAGGTCAGGTTTGGGGAGGGGGGAACTTGACTGGTCTGCAATATTGGGTTGAGTCCTGACCTCAACCCGATAGAACACCTTTGGGATTAATTAGAGCGGTGACAGCAAGCCAGGCCTTCTCGTCCAACATCAGTGCCTGACCTCACAAATGCGCTTCTGGAAGAATGGTCAAACATTCCCATAGACACACTCCTAAACCTTGCGGACAGCCTTCCCAGAACAGTTGAGGGTTTTATAGCTGCAAAGGGTAGACCAACTCAATATAGAACCCTTTGGACTATGGGAAGCCATTAAAATTCATGAGTGTGTAAAGGCAGGCGTCCCAATACTTTTGGTAATACTTTGTGTGTGTGTGTGTGTATATATATATATATATATATATATATATATATATATATATATATATATGTATATGTATGTATAAATATATATATATATATATATATATATATATATATATATATATATATCTCACAATAGTGAGTACACCCCTCAATTTTTTGTAATTATTTTCTTATATCTTTTCATGTGTCAACACTGAATAAATGACACTTTGCTACAATGTAAAGTAGTGAGTGTACAGCTTGTATAACAGTGTAAATTTGCTGCCCCCTCAAAATAACTCAACACACAGCCACTAATGTCTAAACCGCTGTCAACAAGTGAGTACACCCCTAAGTGAAACTGTCCAAATTGGGCCCAAGGTGTCAATACTTTGTGTGGCCACCATTATCTTTCAGCACTGCTTTAACCCTCTTGGGCATGGAGTTCACCAGAGCTTCACAGGTTGCCACTGGAGTCCTCTTCTACTCCTCCATGATGACATCACACAGCTGGTGGATGTTAGAGACCTTGCGCTCGTCCACCTTCCATTTGAGGATGCCCCACAGATGCTCAATAGGGTTTAGGTCTGGAGACATGCTTGGCCAGTACATCACCCTAACCCTCAGCTTCTTTCGCAAGGCAGTGGTCATCTTGGAGGTGTGTTTGGGGTCGTTATCATGTTGGAATACTGCCCTGCGGCCCAGTCTCTGAAGGGAGGGGATCATGCTCTGCTTCAGTATGTCACAGTACATGTTGGCATTCATGGTTCCCTCAATGAACTGTAGCTCCCCAGTGCCGGCAGCACTCATGCAGCCCCAGACCATGACACTCCCACCACCATGCTTGACTGTAGGCAAGACACACTTGTCTTTGTACTCCTCACCTGGTTGCCGCCACACACGCTTTACACCATCTGAACCAAATAAGTTTATCTTGGTCTCATCAGACCACAGGACATGGTTCCAGTAATCCATGTCCTTAGTCTGCTTGTCTTCAGAAAACTGTTTGTGGGCTTTCTTGTGCATCATGTTTAGAAGAGGCTTCCTTTTGGGATAACAGCCATGCAGACCAATTTGATGCAGTGTATGGTCTGAGCACTGACAGGCCGACCCACCACCCCTTCAATTTCTGCAGCAATGCTGGCAGCACTCGTATGTCTATTTCCCAAAGACAACCTCTGGATATGACGCTGAGCACGTGCACTCAACTTCTTTGGTCCACCATGGTGAGGCCTGTTCTGTGTGGAACCTGTCCTGTTAAACTGCTGTATGGTCTTGGCCACCGTGCTGCAGCTCAGTTTCAGGGTCTTGTCAATCTTCTTATAGCCTAGGCCATCTTTATATAGAGCAACAGTTCTTTTTTTCAGATCCTCAGAGAGTTCTTTGCCACGAGGTCCCATGTTGAACTTCCAGTGACCAGTATGAGAGAGTGAGAGCGATAACACCAAATTTTACACACCTGCTTTGTATTCACACCTGAGACCTTGTAACACTAACGAGTCACATGACACCGGGGAGGGAAAATGGCTAATTGGGCCCAATTTGGATGTTTTCACTTAGGGGTGTACTCACTTTTGTTGCCAGAGGTTTAGACATTAATGGATGTGTGTTGAGTTATTTTGAGGGGACAGCAAATTTATACTGTTATACAAGCTGTACACTCACTACTTTACATTGTAGCAAAGTGTCATTTCTTCAGTGTTGTCACATGAAAAGGTATAATAAAATATTTACATTTTCACATTCACTTTTGTGAGATACTGTGTGTGTGTGTGTGTGTGTGTGCGCGTGTGTGTGTGTATATATATATATATATATAATATACACACACACACTCTCGTATTAAAACATGGATGTTGTCAGTAGAGCAGTGGATCTTGTTAGTAGTTTTTTTTTAATTATACAGTGTAATTCATAAAGAAGTATACAGTTTCCAAATGCTTTAAAACGGTGTTATTTTTCTATTTCTTAAAATTAAATTTTTTTACAATATTTTTTTTAATCTTTTTTTTTTTTTTTACTGTTTTTTAGGAGCCTTTGATGAAATACCAGGGGTTTAAACATACCCCTGATGCCTCACATTTGAGACAGAATGGAATCGAAGGCAGAGCCTCCCCAGTCCCTTTCCCTGCAGCCCCAGATGTACTGGACAGTAAATGAATGGGAAGTGCTCTGTGCTGAGCGGCTTCCTGTTCATTTAGAAACTGAAGCATAGCAAAGACTATTTACAATGCTTCAGTTATGAACGGACATGCGCAATCTGTACCAATCACTCTTTGTGTTAATTCAGTAAATGAAGGGGCCTTTAAATTACTAATTTATCAACCCCTTTCCCTGCTGTCCATCCTGAAACATCCCCCACAGCAGCCGGCGGTGCTGCAGGGAGGGGGTTGGGCAGCAGGGGTATTCAGCACCATACAGGGTAATTAGGGTGTGCCCAGAGTCACACTCGGCACACCTTGTGCGCACACCTATGCGTGCACTCTTGTAGTCCTGGCCGGTAGTGCGTATGTGAGGGTGGCTACCAGGTATTGTGAATTGCTGCCCAAGATACACCCCCCACCATGGTTGCTAGGATACTGGCACAGCAACCAATGACAATGATGGGTTAAGGACCTTCTACTGCCCTGTCTCCTGGAATCTCCTCCATGCTCTTGAGACTGTGCTGGGAGACGCAGCAAACCTTCTGGCAATGGCACGTATTGATGTGCCATACTGGAGGAGTTGGACTGCCTGTGCAACCTGTATAGCAGTGGTCATCAACCCTGTCCTCAGGGCCCACTAACAGGCCAGGTTTGCAAGATAACTGAAATACATCACAGGTGATATTATTTGCTGCTTAGTGATTGCAGTATTCTAGTCTGCATCTCCCCAAGGTAATACATAAAACCTGGCCTGTTAGTGGGCCCTGAGGACAGGGTTGTCCTGCTCTATAGGGTCTAGGTATCGCCTTATGCTATCAGTAGTGACACTGACCCTAGCCAAATGCAAAACTAGTGAAAAAAAGACAGAAAAGAGGAGTAGGGGAAAAAAATGTCAGTGGCCTCCACCTGCAAAACCATTCCTGTTTTGGAGGTCCTCTCATTGTTGCCCATCTAGTGCACCTGTTGTTAATTTCATTAACACCAAAGCAGCTGAAACTGAGTAACAACCTCCTCTGCTACTTAACTGACCAGATCAATGTCCCAGGAGTTTAATTGACTTGATGCTATACTCTGATTAAAAAGTGTTCCTTTAATTTTTTTTGGAGCAGTGTATATATTATGCCTTGTACAGAGTTGATCTTTGAAGGAAGAATAATGCATTGTTATAACTACTGATTACTCGTTACATAAAATAAACACTTAAAGGAGAAGTCATGGCACCTGTCCAGCCCTGTCCACACTCTTATTTAGAGTGTAACATAAAGCATGATCACATACACTACACCCAAAACCCAACCCCCTCCCCCTCACCCCTATAACTGAATTGCCGGGTGCTTCTTCTGTAAGAAACGTTTGGCTTTAGCAATGTCATCCAGGTCTGTGGCCTCAAACCAAATGCCTGCAAGACTTCACCTTATATAAATCTGCCTTTCTAAAATACAATATCTGCCTCCATGCTGCCAAACAAGGCTACTTTGTCTCTCTTATTTTGTCATCCAGTCCCCGTCGGCTCTTCTCAACCTTTAACTCTCTGCTTCGTCTCCCACCCCCTCTACCCACTAACTCACTCACTGCCCAAGAGATTGCATCAATCTTGTCTTTGAAGTGATTGGCAATTCGTGAGGATACCTCCACTGTGCGTACATCTTCCCCACCCAACATACCTTGCCTAACAGCACATTCAACACTCTCTCCTCTTTTGAATTGGCTACTACTGACGAGGTTACAAAACTTTTCTCAGATGCCCACCTAACCAATTGTCCCTTGGATCCTGTTCCCTCACAACTACTACGGTCACCCTCTTCTTCCATTCTATGCTCCCTCACTCACATCTTCAATCTCTCCCTCTCTAGTGGCATCTTCCCCTCCCCTCTAAAACATGCGCAGATCACTCCCATACTTAAAAAGCCCTCACTGGACCCTACCAACCTGAACAACTTAAGACCCATCTCATTGCTCCCATTCACCGCTAAACTTCTAGAACGCTTAGTCTACAACCGTCTTAGCTCCTACCTCAGTGAAAATAACCTTCTTGACCCCTTACAGTCTGGCTTTCACTCGCAGCACTCCACGGAAACTGCCTTACTAAAACTCACTAACGATTTACTAACTGCTAAAACCAACAGCCAATACTCCATACTCCTACTACTTGACCTCTCTGCGGCCTTTGATACTGTTGACCACCTGCTCCTTCTCAATAAACTACATTCCCTTGGCCTCCGAGATTCTGCTCTATCCTGGTTCTCTGTCTTTCACAGCGCTCCTTCAGTGTCACCTACAACTCGGTCTCCTCCTCTCCATTGCCCCTTTCTGTGGTGTTCCCCCAAGGCTCTGTTCTTGGACCCCTTCCCTATATACACCTCCTCCCTTGGTCACTTGATAACCACCCATGGCTTCCAATACCACTTATAGGCCGATGACACCCAAATCTGTCTACTCCTCACCTCACTCCTTCAGTCTCCTCTCACGTTACTGACATATCAGCCAGGGTACTAGGTGTAATCCTAGACTCTGACTTGTCATTTCAGCCTCAAATCCAATCATTGTCAAAAGTTTGTAGAATTCACCTCCGTAACAGCTCAAAAATTCTCCCCTTTTTAACAAATGAAATCACCAAGCTCCTCATTCACTCCCTTGTTATCTCTCGCCTTGACTATTGCAACTCCCTTCTCATTGGCCTGCCTCTCCATAGGCTATCCCCTCTTCAGTCTATCATGAATGCTGCTACCAGACTTATCCACCTTACCAACCGCTCATTGTCTGCCAGTCCTCTACTCCAATCCCTACACTGACTCCCAATCACCCAGCAAATTAAATTCAAAATACTAACCACAACATACAAAGCCATTCACAACTCTGCTCCGAGCTACATCACCAATCTTGTCTCCAAATATCACCCTAATCGTCCTCTCCGCTCTTCTCAAGACCTCCTGCTTTCAAGCTCTCTCATCTCCTCCTCCCATGCTCATCTCCAGGATTTCTCCAGAGCCTCTCCCATCCTCTGGAACTCGCTACCTCCACTGGTCTGGTTATCCCCTATTCTTGCTACCTTCAGGCGATCCCTGAAAGCTCATCTCTTCAGGAAAGCTTATCTCGTCTCCAACTAATCTTTTACCACTTCCATCAGCTCATTCCCCACAGTTACAACCTTTTGTACTACCTGTCCCACCCTATTAGATTGTAGGCTCTCATGAGCAGGGGCCTCTTAATCCGCTTGTATTTTATTGTATTATAACTGTATTGTCTCCTTTTTATATTGAAAAGCGCTGCGCTGTTGGCTCTATAAAAATTCTGTATAATAATAATGTCATCCAGGTCTGGGATTGCTCTGTGTGAATAACTACATTCCCGATTTATGTGCAGATCTAAGAGCCCTTGCACACTGGGGCGGGGGGCGGCGGCGGCGGTAAAACACCGCTATTATTAGCGGCGTTTTACCGTTGGTATGCGGCCGCTAGCGGGGCGGTTTTACCCCCCGCTAGCGGCCGAGAAAGGGTTAAATACCACCGCAAAGCGCCTCTGATTTCAATGGGCAGGAGCGGTAAAGGAGCGGTATACACACCGCTCCTTCACCGCTCCGAAGATGCTGCTGGCAGGACTTTTTTTTACCGTTCTGCCAGCGCACCGCTCCAGTGTGAAAGCCCTCGGGGCTTTCACACTGGATACACAGCAGCGGCACTTTCAGGTCGGTTTGCAGGCGCTATTATTAGCGCAATAGCGCCTGCAAACCGCCCCAGTGTGCAAGGGCTCTAAGGCTGAAGGTAAACATTGATGAAGCTTGTGCATTGTACCCACAAGGCACTAAGCACAGGTGCAATGGCTCTGCAGGCTTGAGTAAATACACATTTATCATTTGATCAATGCTGCTGCATTTACTATTTTTTTGTAAGGCAGACTAAACCTTTAAATAACAATATTTAAATTCATATGTAATACTTTTGCTCATAATTCTGAAAATCTAGTTAGTAATGCAGTCTACAGGCAATAGCTTTATACTACTTATTAAAAGTCTGTGATATAATTCTTCATTTAGAAATACTGCCACCTAGTGGGCAATTATGATCCTTTCAGCCACAGACCCAAAAAACAAAATTAAATACAGTACATTGGAGCTTAGCATTCTTTAGATGTGGTGGCTGCATTTGTTTTCTTTTTTTCAGGCTAAGAACATTTTCACCAAGTACATAAAGTACCCATTGTCGAGTTTGCTAGAAATGCAGCTTAACAGATATTGAGCGTAACAGATGGGGAAAAAAAGGGAAGGGGGAGTGGACGGGGGCCAGAAATCACCTGGTGATCTGGCCAGTAACACACCTCCTGTATTAGAGTGCCTCCGCTCTGGATGAAGAAGCACAGGAGGCACAGCAGACAGCAGCATTGTCAGTCTAGCTGAGGGAAGTGTTGGATGGACTGGCCAATTTAGATACACTAACACACTGAAGCCAAACTCCAGCTAATACTTTATAATCAGTTACAGCAAATAGTTTTTATTGTTTTATTCATGTAAAGGTTTTACATGAATAAATAAAAACTGATCATTGGAAGCACCCCTGCCAGTGTTAAATGGTTTTGTTTCATCCCAGTAAATTGATGCATCTGGAAGGGAGCTTGTACTTTGGATCGCCAAATGAAAACAGAAGAGCTAAAGCCAAAGAAAACAAATGCAGCCATCACATCTAAGAATCGGTAAGTTGAAATATAATGTTTGCTTTTGGGTTTAATGCCATTTTCATACAAGCACCAATGCCTTGTGATACTTCCAGGTGAGTTGGATAGTGCACTGTGTGTTGGGTGCTGCTATTCCTCCTGTAGGCCGTGGTGTCACTACTGTGTCCTGTTGTAAATATCTGATGATGATTGGAGGATAGTAGAATAGAAAAGGTGTTAAACAGAACAGGCTCCATAAATAGCCACCTGACCCTCTATGGAGCCGAGTGTGCTTATTCTGCTGCAGATTTCACAAAGATCAGATTAAAGGAAATCTATGGTCACAGCATACACTTTGATTTTACAACATCAGCATTATAACAATACAAACAGTATTTGACAGCCCAAATACGTGCACCTCCACCACATAAAGAACATGCTTACCAGGTGGTAAGCTTGGAAAGTTTGTGGCTAATACCCAGCCAGGGCATTTATCCTGGGGAAAAATCTGATGGCAGTTCTAGGAGGGATCTCACTCCATGCGGGAAAAGCCAAGCAGACGTCCCACCACTTTTGCAAGAACCAAGGAGTACTCCTCTACGTCAGCATTCAATGGACAATGAGCCAGGATACCCAAAAAGAAAAACTCGCTATAGTGTAAAATCAACTACACCTTTATTGGTAAAAAATGGTATTGCACTTACAGCAAAGAGCCGATAAAAAAAAACAAGGAATAAAAAGCTGGCCGGCTTGCATAGACCACCCATCCTTCTGTGATCTTGGTAACGTGGTGACATCAGCACGTCCCTCCTCACGCCGCGTTTTGTCACAAGATGACATCGTCCTGGGGCACGGGTGGCGTGCTGACTCACCGCTTATATAGCAAACAAAGAACCACACCTCAATCTGAGTCTCAGGCAGCTGGCCAAAGTTCCACCATTTTGGAAATGGGAGCCCTTCCAGTTTATAAGGATATGTATGATAACCAACCATGCCTCTAAAACAGTGGTCATCAACCCTGTCCTCAGGACCCACTAACAGTCCAGGTTTGCAAGATACCTGAAATACATAACAGGTGATATCATTTGCTGCTCAGTGATTGCAGTATTCTAGTCTGCATCTCCCCAAGGTAATATATAAAACCTGGCCTGTTAGTGGGCCCTGAGGACAGGGTTGATGACCACTGCTCTAAAAGGAACAAATCTGGCACCCAATTCGAACCATCATGGGGAAACGCACATATCCATAACAAAAAAGTGGGGCCGTAACTAGCATAACAGGATCACTAATACCTAACGTCAATTAAAATTATTCGTACCTGCCAACCACAGCCACATCCAAGTTTTAAACTATTATTAACTTATAGGGAAAAGGCTAAATTGGAAATGGGTACTGACTCATTGAATTCTCTCCACAATCACCTCTCAGGGATTCTATATAAAAAAAAAAAAAAAAAATTGTTTTAATATATTAATAACAAAATCGAATGGTGTGTTAAGAGCAAATCTAACGGGATCACAGCAAGATGATCATCAAGGGGACAACTGAAAAAATGGAACGCTCGTCCTAAGCAAGAAATTCCATGGGTCTACATATCTCAAAAAATTAAGAAACATCTAAACTATATCATTAGGTGATTATAACAAAAACAACCAGGATGATCACCATGGGGACAGGAACAATTTCTTAGCAGTGGACCCCAGCGATTAAACTGGAAATGGCAGTTGACTAAAAATAAAGAACCAGCCTAATAAAAGCACTCTTTATAATGAATGTAGATACATGATATTCTAACACATATCTAGATTAAGGCTACAACCCAAGACTCAGACTGAGTTTACATTGCAATAATATTCCTATCAAGAATTATCAATAAATACATTCACGTCACCATCCACATTCAACCCATGGGGTCCTTGTTATGAAAAGTCAGATAATGTTTTAACACAGAGTGGTTCCTAAACCCTGTTTTAATGTTTGTAATATACCGTATTTATCGGCGTATAACACGCACTTTTTTCCCCTTAAAACCAGGGGAAAATCGCAGGTGCGTGTTATACGCCGATCCCCTGCGATCCCGACCTGTCACATTTTCAAAATCGCCGACCGCGATTTGAAAATGGCTCCGCCGGCGCCGAAATACACAGAGCCGGTCCTCGGCTCTTCCCGGGGGCTCTCGTTCACTTTCGGCTCCACTCGTAGTCCCGAGCGGAGCTATCCGAATCTACTCGGCAGAATGGCTGGGATCACTGGGGCAAGGCTGCACTGGGGAAGGCTGCACTGGGGAAGGCTGCACTGGGGAAGTCTGCACTGACAAGGCTGCACTGGGGAAGTCTGCACTGACAAGGCTGCACTGGGGATGGCTGCACTGACAAGGCTGCACTGACATGGCTGCACTGAGAAGGCTGCAATGATGGGCCTTTAAATGTAAGTTTTTTTCCCTTCAACTTCCCTCCTAAAAGACTTTTTTTCCTTAAAATTCCCTCCTAAATTGGGGTGCGTGTTATACGCCGATAAATACGGTATTTGTTTAGTCCAACTTATAGGGGGCATTTAGTCCTACCTACATATGGTAGCCCACATGGGCATTGAAGAATGTAAACCACTCCTACCGTAGAACGTAATTGTACATTCCACCAAAGTGCTAGTGGAGGTAAACCGTTCAATTCTCCTATGTGTGCACTCACTTAGAGAGCACACTCGACACCTCCTACATTAATAAAAACCCGTATGGCTCTGTAAAAAGTCTCTTTTAATTGTAGGGGGGGGGGGTCAAATATGTTAGGAGATACTCTATCCCTAAGAGAAGGAGCACCCTTATACACAACTTAAGCTTTAGTAGGCAAGATAGTATTCAACACCCGATTGTTACCCAGAATGTGCCAATGCTTACAAATCAATTGATACTTTTATGCTGCACAGAGAAGGTGGTAATAAAAAGGACTACAGGTGAGGAGAATTGTTTCTCCTGTAGGGACATCTCTTTTAATGGGTCTCCCCTATGCATTTGTGAAACTTGATCAAGAGTCGCCCTTAATGCCTCTATAGCATAACCCTTTTCAACTAATCTCTTGGTTAGAATGTAAGCCTGCACCAAGAATTCCTCATATATTGGATTTTAGGAACCGATCTGAGCCATGAATTGTAGTGACAGCTATCAACAGGTATATAAGAATTCCTGTCTGTTGTCTTAAAATATGTTGAGGTGATAAAATTTATCTCCTCTAAACCATATTTTAAGGTCCAAAAAAAATGATCCCAAACTGGCTGGCCTCATAGCTTAGAACTTATCCCCCTATTGCTAATATTAAGGGATTCCATGAACATCCAAGTCAGGGCCCCTACCATCCCACAGGAAGAGACTGTCGTCTATAAATCTTGCCCGCAGGACCAAGTGGGGTCTCTGTTGGGCATAGACGACATCCTCCTCTCATCGGGCCATAAAAAGGTTCGCAAGACTAGGGGAATATTTAGCCCCCACTGCCCCCATTGCTAATCCCCTATCTTGGCAAAAAATAGATTATCGAACCAAAAGTATTTATGTGAAGCTGCGAATTCAAGAAGTTCCATTATAAAAGTAACCTGTTCAGAAACTAAACCTGAATCTCGCTCTAAATAATATTTCATAGCCCCCAAACCCTGATCATGGGGTATAATCGTATAAAGCGAGGTAACATCCACTGTCACAAGCCACATCCCTTGTTTTGGAGTATATCCTGAGAGTAGATTGATTACATGTCTATAGTCTTTAGTGTGGGAAGGCATCTTTTGGACCAGGGGTTGTAAATAAAATCAATATACCTGCCCACCCGGGTTGTAACTCCCCTGACTACCACTGACTATTGAGTGGCCTGGGGGGAGGGAGGATTCTTATGTAAGTTGGGCAAATAATAGATAAATAATAGATAATTGGGGTACGTGGTGCTTTAGGGACTAGAAACAGTTTCTCTTTCTTAGTTAGAGTACCTTGTCTTCTGGTAACAATGCCTTCCAATTCTCTCAGATATTTAACCACTTGCCGACCGCCGCATGCCGATCTACGTCGGCACAATGGCAGCGGTGGGCAAATGGGCGTTTCTGTACGTCCCCTTTAATAGGGGGGGGATAGCAGGTGCGCGTGATGGCAGGCGCCATGTACAGCGTGGCTGTGCCCGTGGGACTGGCCGACTCGATGTCCGCCGGTCTCCCGGCGATTGTGTCACGGAGCCTCAGAACGGGGAAGTGCCTATGTAAACAAGGCATTTCCCCGTTCTACCTTGTGTCATGACAGAGATCACTGCTCCCTGTCATCTGGAGCAATGATCGCTGTCATGTGACTGGAAGCCCATTCCCCCACAGTTAGAATCACATCCTAGGACACACTTAACCCCTTGATCGCCCCCTAGTGGTTAACACCTTCACTGCCAGTGTCATTTACACAGTAATTAGTGCATTTTTATAGCACTGGTCGCTGTATAAATGACAATGGTCCCAAAATAGTGTCAAAAGTGTCCGCCAATGTCACAGTCCCAAAAAAAAATCACAGATCGCCGCCATTACTAATAAAAAAATTTAATAATAAAAATGCTATAAAACTATCCCCTATTTTGTAGACGCTATAACTTTTGCGCAAACCAATCTTATATATACAATATACAGTGGGGACAGAAAGTATTCAGACCCCCTTACATTTTTCACTCTTTGTTATATTGCAGCCATTTGCTAAAATCATTTAAGTTCATTTTTTTCCTCCTTAATGTACACACAGCACCCCATATTGACAGAAAAACACAGAATTGTTGACATTTTTGCAGATTTATTAAAAAAAGAAAAACTGAAATATCACATGGCCCTAAGTATTTCGACCCTTTGCTCAGTATTTAGTAGAAGCACCCTTTTGATCCAATACAGCCATGAGTCTTTTTGGGAAAGATGCAACAAGTTTATCACACCTGGATCTGGGGATCCTCTGCCATTCCTCCTTGCCGATCCTCTCCACTTCTGTCAAGTTGGATGGTAAACGTTGGTGGACAGCCATTTTTAGGTCTCTCCAGAGGTGCTCAATTGGGTTTAAGTCAGGGCTCTGGCTGGGCCATTCAAGAACAGTCACTGAGTTGTTGTGAAGCCACTCCTTCGTTACTTTAGCTGTGTGCTTAGGGTCATTGTCTTGTTGGAAGGTAAACCTTCGGCCCAGTCTGAGGTCCTGAGCACTCTGGAGAAGGTTTTCTTCCCGGATATCCCTGTACTTGGCCGCATTCGTCTTTCTCTCGATTGCAACCAGTCGTCCTATCCCTGCAGCTGAAAAACACCCCCACAGCATGATGCTGCCACCACCATGCTTCACTGTTGGGACTGTATTGGACAGGTGATGAGCAGTGCCTGGTTTTCTCCACACATACCGCTTAGAATTAAGGCCAAAAAGTTCTATCTTGGTCTCATCAGACCAGAGAATCTTATTTCTCACCATCTTGGAGTCCTTCAGGTGTTTTTTTTTAGCAAACTCCATGCGGGATTTTATTTGTCTTGCACTGAGGAGAGGCTTCCGTTGGGCCACTCTGCCATAAAGCCCCGACTGGTGGAGGGCTGCAGTGATGGTTGACTTTTTACAACTTTCTCCCATCTCCCGACTGCATCTCTGGAGCTCAGCCACAGTGATCTTTGGGTTTTTCTTTACCTCTCTCACCAAGGCTCTTCTCCCCCGATAGCTCAGTTTGGCCTGGCGGCCAGCTGTAGGAAGGGTTCTGGTCATCCCAAACGTCTTCCATTTAAGGATTATGGAGGCCACTGTGCCCTTAGGAACCTTAAGTGCAGCAGAAATTTTTTTGTAACCTTGGCTATATCTGTGCCTTGCCACAATTCTGTCTCTGAGCTCTTCATGCAGTTCTTTTGACCTCATGATTCTCATTTGCTCTGACATGCACTGTGAGCTGTAAGGTCTTATATAGACAGGTGTGTGGCTTTCCTAATCAAGTCCAATCAGTATAATCAAACAGCTGGACTCAAATGAAGGTGTAGATTAGAACCATCTCAAGGATGATCAGAAGAAATGGACAGCACCTGAGTTAAATATATGAGTATCACAGCAAGGACCCCTTTCACACTGGGGCGGTTTGCAGGCACTATTGCGCTAATAATAGCGCCTGCAAACCGGCCCGAAACAGCCGCTGCTGTCTCTCCAGTGTGAAAGCCCTGAGGGCTTTCACACTGGAGCGATGCGCTAGCAGGACGGGAAAAAAGCCCTGCTAGCAGCATCTTCGGAGCGGTGAAGGAGCGGTGTATACACCGCTCCTTCACCGCTCCTGCCCAGTGAAATCAATGGGACAGCGCGGCTATACCGCCGGCAAAGCGCCTCTGCAGAGGCGCTTTGCGGTGGTTTTTAACCCTTTCTCGGTCGCTAGCGGGGGGTAAAACCGCCCCCCGCTAGCGGCCGAATACCGACGGTAAAGCGCCACATACAATAGTAATAATGTAACCAAAACGATGTAATCTCGAGGAACTAACTAAACTAACCAATTTCTATCCAGTCCAGTAGGCCCTTGCACTACATAATTATTGGTAGAGCTAAAGGAGATTGTACAATCAGATAAAGTGAGTGGTCAGCTTAAACATCCCATTGCAGAAACGAGTCTATCATTTTCTAACAGATGTAAGATAAGAGAACCAAAAGGCTGCCCTGATGTGCATAGGTAATTACAATAGAACATAGCACAACAACACACTGATGAGGTATTTTATATATTATTGATTTTTTTATGTAGCACCCACCTACTTAGGTGTGTGCTAAAGTAGGCAGTTAGGATTAATTCTAGGTAAAATTGCCAGTGTTTTACCCTGTTGGTGTAAGCTGGTGGGTTAATGTGGTTGGGAGAATTGTTAGAATAGAGGGGGGGGGTGGCCACCTACACTCTGCCCTGCAAGATTTCCATCACTTTCTCAGAGATGTTTTGGAAAGTGGGTGCACTAAAGGAGTAGAGTGGCGGGTAGTTTTTGGAGACCCCTCTAAACCAATCATTGTTTTGCTTGGGCAGAGGCGGGACTGCTATAAAAGCAAAGGTCACATGCTCCTGGGGGGGTTGAGATTTAGAGAAGAAGAAGACAGCATGTAGGAGCTGGTGCAGCTCGGGGGCTCTCCACTCTGGGGGAGGGGAACGTGCCATGTGGAGAGGAGAAATGGAGGAGACATCAGGAGGAAGTTGCTATTACTAACAGAAACAAAGACTGGGAGAGGACCCTCTGTGGCAAGCATGGACGGTTGCTCAGGAGTACAAGTGAGTGGAAACTCAAGGAATCAGTGCTTCTAAGAGACTTAAAGGTGTTAAAGTGCGGGTCTTGGAGGAGGTACAGATCTTCGGCCTTAGAGAATCGATGCCTCAAAAGAAGGGTTGGTGTGCGGGTCAATACAGAAGTCTGTGCAAAGGGAGTTGGGCCTTAAAGAATTACCTTGGCGAAATCCAATCAGTCAGCCAAAAGAACTTTATTCAGAGTAACGTTCTTTGGGAATACTTGGAAGTGCTGTACGGTCAGGAAGTAGCAATAAACAGAAGGATGGAAAGCTGCACAGTACAACTGAAAGCAAGTGCAGGTTAAGAGTTATTTACAGTGGCTCTACATTATCTGGACTATGTATTCACAGGATTTGCTTCACTTAATGCCAAATCTATAAGAAAAGAATGAACTACCAGCAGCTCCCAAGGGAGTAGTGCGCTACATTTACATAAAGATATTTAAAAAAAAAATACATAAAAAACGAATATTATATAATCTAAATACATAATCTTTAAAAAGCTATAAGTTTAACTACAATTAGTATGTTGTCCACATGGCGGCGACATTGCAACACCAATAGAAGTACCAGTACTGATAGTATAACAAAGCCATTTAGGAATGTCACATTGGGGAAACCTAATTTTGGTTTTAACTGCTATCTATACTGTAAGGGATCTGTAGGTCATTGGTCACTTAGTTGCATCCCTGTTTAACTGATTCAGTACTTTTTGAGTCCCTGACCTGGAAGAAGCATGCAGCATATGGGGTCACAGCAAAGTCAAAACTACTGAAGCTCCTGTCCCAAAATATCACACCTTTATTTAGAAGAAATAAAATAAAAGTCAGCTTCTACTATTCATTTTCCTTTGGTTTATAATAACTATACTGTATGTACAGTACTCACTCTTCTTGAGCTGTTCCATATTTTTTTCTCATTTGTATTAATTTTGTTTGTTAAAGTAGTATTAAACCACTTTGTTTAAAGTGACACTAAACTCTGGTTAAAAATTATGTATTCCTAACTTAAAAAGTACTTGCTCTCAGCTTTCCCCAATTCCCCAAATGTCTTCTTTTTTGCTGCTGTGATCTGACTTCCTGTTAGAGGGTGGCTACGTTCATTCCCCATGGTCCCATTGTATGTAGGAATGTAGCCGCCCTCACCCTCACTCACTGGACACCAATGTAAAAGGGTGCATTGACCACCAATGTAAAGGAACACACTAATTACTGACCACCAATGGAAGAGTAACACCGAGCACTGACCACCAATTAAAGAGGTAACACTGAGCACCAATGGAAGAGGTAACACTGAGCACTGACCATCAATGGAAGAGGTAACACTGAGCACTGACCATCAATGGAAGAGGTAACACTAAGCACTGACCACCAATGGAAGAGGTAACACTAAACACTGACCACCAATGGAAGAGATAACACTGAGCACTGACCACCAATGTAAGAGGTAACACTGAGCACTGACCTCCAATGGAAGAGGTAACACTGAGCACCAATGTAAGAGGTAACACTGAGCACTGACCATCAATGTAAGAGGTAACACTGAGCACTGACCACCAATGTAAGAGGTAACACTGAGCACCGACCACCAATGTAAGAGGTAACACTGAGCACCGACCACCAATGTAAGAGGTAAAACCCAAAATTGTTTTTACTGGGCTATCCCAAAAGTGATCTTGTGTCTAAGGTTCAACTTAAATACTGTAAAAGAAAGCTGCAACTAATAATGTGAGACACACACACTCAAAGTAACATAAAAATAATAAGCTGCACTATAAATTGATTTGAAAAAAGAAAAAAAAAAAAGAAAAAAAAACATTGAAAGGTTGTGTAAATACACAAATATGCATGTATACAATATCACATTAACATTCCTTATCACCAGTGATATGTGCAAAAAGAAAAAAAAACAAAGTGAAAAAAATATAGCAAAATACAGAAAAATAAAGTCCACTCAAATAGGCTGATGTAAAAAGCCCACTTGTATAGACAGTCCTCCAGGGGGTGACTTTATATTTTTCCTACAAGCGGTGACATGCAACTTCGACACTAGAGGTGGTATGTGCTGGGGTACAATACAAAAGTGCCTCCACCCACGAGAAATGCTGCTGCTTACCAGCTCCCTAGATCTCTTTTTACGGAGATCTAACGTGCCTTTGGCTTCTACCCCCGCCTCGGGTCTTTCGGCGGCTGTCAACGCTAAGGGGATTCCTCACAGTCTCAGCACAAGAGGTCAACTCGTATGGCAAGTGAGTGTTCATAAGCCGTGAAATGACATAAAGCTTCCATAGCGTTTTTAAAGATTTATTATAATAAAAAAATTGCACTTACAATTATGCAGATAAATATCAGCGATGGATTAAAATCAGATTCACGAGCCGGCCGGCTCTCGTATGCTGCCCGTAGCTTCCGGGTCTAGCGCGGTATGTGGTGACGTCAGCACGCCGCTCCTCCCTACGCCGTTTCGTCACAGATGACGTCTTCCAGGGGCACACCTAACACTAACCACTGACCACCAATGGAAGAGGTAACACTGAGCACTGACCTCTAATGGAAGAGGTAACACTGAGCACCAATGTAAGAGGTAACACTGAGCACTAACCATCAATATAAGAGGTAACGCTGAGCACTGACCACCAATGTAAGAGGTAACACTGAGCACTGACCACCAATGTATGAGATAACACTGAGCACTGACCACCAATGTAAGAGGTAACACTGAGCACTGGCCACCAATGTAGGGGATAACACTGAGCACTGACCACCAATGGAAGAAGTAACACGAGCACTGACCGCCAATGTAAGAGGTAACACTGAGCACCGATCACTAATGTAAGAGGTAACACTGAGCACCGATCACTAATGGAAGAGGTAACACTGAGCACTGACCACCAATGGAAGAGGTAACACTGAGCACTGACCAACAATGGAAGAAGTAACACTGAGCACTGACCACCAATGGAAGAGGTAACACTAAGCACTGACCACCAATGGAAGAGGTAACACTGAGCACTGACCACCAATGGAAGAGGTAACACTAAGCACTGAACTCTCGAACATTGCAAAAGTTTGGACCTGAACTCCGAACCCCATTGATGTCTATGGGACCCGAATGTGAAAAATCAAAAGTCATTTTAATGGCTTATATGCAAGTTATTAGCCATAAAAAGGATATGGGGACCCAGCTTGTTTTTATTGATTTTTTTTTTTAATGATGCTCAAAGTGAAACAAAATGAAAAATTTCTTCAAATATAGTGCCTGGGGGGTGTCCCCTTTGTCAGCCTGTAAAGTGGTGCATCTGTACCGTGTATAGAACCTGCCGCAGCAAAACTGACATATATAAAGACAAAAAAGACATTTAAATGTATTTTCCCTGCAAGCTTTCTTAATTTTGTTTGGGGGCCAGTCTGTATGATGAAGCCACAATTTTTGGGATAAATTCTGGTGTCTCTTTGGCAGACTTTGAATGGAAATAACACATTTTTGCACCACAGTGAGCAAGCCTTATGTGAAGAAGCCAAATTATCTGCTTGCCGACCGGCTCGTGCCGATATACGTCAGCAGAATGGCACCGCTGAGCGAAGTGCCGTACCCGTCCCAGGGGGACCTGATGCGCGTGGCCAGCGGCCGCGATCGCGGGCACGAGAGCTAGAACGGGGATTTGTGTGTGTAAACACACAAATCCGGTTCTGACAAGGGAGGTGAAACTGATTGTCTGTTCCTACGAAGTAAGAACAACAATCTGGCTCCTCCTCTAGTCAGTCCAATCCCCTCACAGTTAGAAACACATCTAGGGAACACATTTATCCCCTTGATCGCCCCCTAGTGTTAACCCCTTCCCTGCCACTGACCCTTACACAGTAATCAGTGCATTTTTATAGCGCCGATCGCTGTAAAAATATTAATGGTCACAAAAAAGTGTCTAATCTATCCTCCGCTGCAAACAACCACCACCCCCTACTCGCTGTCTGCCAGTCGGTCCTCCGGCACTTACCCCATCTAGGTGGCGGGCATTGGCTAACGGTGGGAATCAGCAGGCATCCGGCATCAGGCAGCGGTGGGCATCGGGCTCCTGTGTCTTCTCCTCCTCACTTCCGCCATGCATCTCCTCCCCTCCTAGGTATCCAGATATCCTTTCAGCCAATCGGGTGATGGGTCTCAGACCCGCTTCCTCATTGGCCGGGAGGAGGATCAGTGTTACAATAGCGAATATTCATTTGCTGTTGCAACACACCTGGGTGGGCTCCGGACGCAATGCTCTGCGTCCAGAGCCCACCCTATTTTGAAGCCTATTAGAGCCTCTGGCTCTAATAATTTATGCACCCTGCGTCCTGCAAGGGGCCAGACGCATGGATGGGGGGGTGTGGCCCCTGCTCCAGATTCTTTTTAGTCTATATAAAGGGGGGAATGGTAGCTAGTGCCAGGACAAGGTCATCTAGAGCCCAGGGTGAACATGCAAAATTGTGCCCCCCCAAGATATATGAGCATTATGTGTCAGCGAAAATACCCTCCACCCCCCGCAAAAAAAAATTCAGCACTATTCTGCATGCTTGCCCGCCTAAGCAAAAATGACCCCTCCTACCAGTACAAATCTGCCTCCCTGATGAGATCGACCCTCCCGACACGAATCCTTACCCCCCATTCCCTCCTAGCACAAATCTTCTACCCCTCAAATTTCCCCTCCAAGTTCAAATTGTCTCCATCTTCACTTCAAATCCCCCCTTCCAGCATAAATTCCCCTCCCCCAATCTAGCAATAACCTAAACTCCACAAATTTCCCCTCCTAGCACAAATCCCCCCCCCAATCATCCCTACTAGCACAAATCCCCCCACACACACCAAAAATATATCCCACCTACTATTTTACTTTTATAGCACAAATCCCCCCTCCAAGCACAAATCCCCCTCCCTCCAAGCATAAATCCCCCTCCAAGCACAGATCCCTCCTCCAAGCAAAAATCCCCCTCCAAGCACAAACCCCCCTCCCTCCAAGCACAAATCCCCCTCCTTCCAAGCACAAATCCCCTCCCTCCAAGCACAAATCTCCCTCCAAGCACAACCCCCCCCCCTCCAAGCACAAATCCACCTCCCTCCAAGCACAAATCCCCCTCCAAGCACAGATCCCCCCTCCAAGCACAAATCTGTCTCCAATCACAAATCACCCCTCCTAGCACAAATTCCCCCTCCTAGCACAAATCCCCCTCCCTCCCAGCACAAATCTCCCTCCCAGCAAAAATCTCCCTCCCAGCACAAATTCCCCCTCCTAGCACAAATCCTCTTACCCCTTCCCCCCTCCCAACACAAATCCCCCCCCCCCAAATCACCACTCCTAGGACACCTCCCCAAATTTGCCCTCCTAGAAAAATTCTTACCCCCTGCCCCACCCAAATTCCCCTTCTCAACACAAATCCTCCCCCCACCAATCTCCTTGTGGTGGCCTCCACCTCACATGACATCACAGTGCCCAAGGCAGCCGTCCCTCCTGCCCACCCCTTGTCCCAGCCCTGATGGTGGCACACTATGAGCTATAGATCATGAGGAAACACTCTTTTGGCATGCCCAATTTGGGCCATACCCACCTTATGGCCACACCCACACTTGTGGGCAATTGTGGACAGTGTGCTACTCGTGCTGCATCATCTCCCCCATTCCTGCTTCTGGCACCTGCACTGCACCCCCTAAAAAATGTTGTCTGGAGCCGTCCCAGAGGATGTCATTTAGTGTCACTTTAGGAGGTGACAAATAAACAGAGCTAGATCACACGTCATCGACTCGTCACCAAGCATAAAGCACGTATAAAGCTCAGAGAAGCAGCTGCTAACAGACAGGCCTGGAGCACCAAAGTCCATGATGTTGGAGCTGACTGAACAAGAATGGAAATAAAAGTTCTATCGACACGTGTTCCCGGCAGAGCATGCACTAATAGATGAATCTGTGATATTGCTGACTTAGTGTGATGATCCGTCATGCTGCGCCGTGGGTGTATCCTGTTTCTGGCTTGTGATTTGTCAGCTGTCAGATCCCGGATTGAAGTGTGGGATGGGGTGTAAGAGTTTTCACAAGGTAATTACACGTCTCCGTAATAATAACAAAAGTCTAATGTACTTATATCTGGATCTGTAATTATATTGTATGGTGCCATGTCATTATACTGTACAATGATAGAAATAATGGCAGTACATCCTTTGTGTAAACTTAAAGGAAACCTACAGGGAAGTATAATGAAAGATGCTAATGGCGACCCCTCCATGTGAAAATACCTGTCATGCTGGTCCATTGGCTTCACTACTTTCTATGTAACTGAATCAAAGAAAGTTTGCAAATCAACAGTTCTGATTCTGCACCCTTGTCTCAGTTCAGTGTCTCAAAATATTGAAGCATATCTATATCAAGGCTGGATTTTCAGTGGTGCTGGGGGAGATGCACCCCCCCCCAGGACCAGTGACAACAGTATCAGGAAGCGGAGGCACCAAGGGACAATGTGTAGCCTCAGTGATTCTGAGTCAGCATGCCCTGCTCTATCCGCCACACAGCTTAATTTGTTTCCATAGTGCAGGGGGGGTCGACCAATGAAGCATTGCGTCATTTGTTGCTATGGTGCTGGAGGACAGCCTGTCTGCACCATGGAAACAGATATCATTGATCCAGGGTTGAAGCATTCATAAAAGGATGAAAGTTCTGCTTTCTCTAAGACCTGCTCTGCCCTGCTGCCACAGCTATGGTGATGATTGAGATCTAATGTAAAGCGGAGACTCTGGTGTGATGAGAGGACTCTGGTGTGAATGGGGTAACTCCAATATAAAGGAGGGAGTTTAATGTGTAGGACGGAACTCTGATGTGAAGGGGGAATCTGATGTGAATGGGAGTAAACACTCAGAGTTCCCGTTTGCAAGAACATTGCATTAAAACAATAGCGCAAAAGGCCTGGTGGGTGTAATGATGTGTATGCTTATTTTATAATTCAAGTTCAATTGTTATGCCTAGTTCCTTATGCATGTTAGGAAACAGTTTTTGTCATGTGATCTGGGGGCAGGGAGCTGTGGTTAGTTCTGTAAGATGGATGCTGCTGAATAAACACCAGGCTCATGTTAAAGCTCCTGCTGTCTGCTATTCTTGGTGTTAAAATCATCACATGGTACCAAAAGTCCGGTCAGAAGAGTCATGGCAGCAAACAGCAACACAAAGAACATTCCATCCCTGGATTTGGAATCAGGGAATGTATCTGAAAACTGGTCACAATGGAGGGAGCTGATACAGCTTGTGTTTGCAGGACCAGATGCAGACAAATGGTCAGCAGAAAGCAGCTCACTTTCTGATATGTGTGGGACCAAAATGACGTGATGTGTGCCGAGCAGGGGCGTTGCTAGGTCTACAAAAGATCTGGGGCTAGAGCCCATAGCAGCGTAGTAAAGAAAGTCATACGCTTGGGCGGGCATACACATGTATATACAGTAATATACGTGTGTGTGTATATATATCCCCAGAGAGCCCCCCACTTACATCAGGGTCCACAGAGAGCCCCCTTACATCAGGGTCCCCAGAGAGCCCACCCTTACATCAGGGTCCCCAGAGAGTCCCCCCTTACATCAGGGTCCCCAGAGAGCCCCCTTACATCAGGGTCCCCAGAGAGCCTCCTCCTTACATCAGAGTCATCAGAGAGCCTCCCCCTTTCATCAGGGTACCCAGAGGGCCCCCCATTTACATCAGGGTTCCCAGAGAGCCCCTCTTACATTAGGGTCCCCAGAGAGTCTCCCCCTTTAATCTGGGTCCTTAGAGAGCCTCTGCCTTAAAATCAGGGACCCCAGAGAGCCTCTCCTTTGCATCAGGGTCCCCAGAGAGCCCCCCACTTACATAAAGGTTCCGAGAGAGCCTCCCCTCCACTTTGGGGACCCCTGCAGAGACTCGGAGCTATTGGCCCCAGATTTGGGGCTATAGCCCCAAAAGCCATCCCCTAGCAACGCCCCTGGTGCCGAGCCTGGCAAGCAAGTGGGGAGATCACTGCAGAGGACAAAAATTAAACAGAGGTACTGTTTGCAAAGTTTGAGGCATACTGCAACTCAAGGAGAAACTCCACAGTGCAAATGAAACTGTTTTATGAGAGGAACCAGTGTAGAGGTGAGTCTGTGGATGAATAGGTGACACAGCTGCGCTTGCTTGCCAAAGACCGTGCTTTCTATGATGCTGGAGATATGATAAAAGACTGCATTCTGGTGGGCAGTAAGTTTAAGGAAGTTCAGGAAAAGCTGCTGCAGGAAGAAGACTTAAATCTTGAGAAAGCCATAAGGATTGCCAGAGCATATGAAATGTCAAGAAAGGACATGCAGGTACTGGAAGGAACACAGCTCCCGATTAATGCTATAGAAAATCACAGCAGCAGATATGGGCAAGAAAGAACACACAAAGGAATAAAGAACACCTATGGCACTGGGACAAATAACACACAAGAAGCGTGTGGATATTGTGGAAACATGCACCATAAAAATAGTGTCTGTCCAGCAAGGGGGCAGATATGCAATAAATGCAAGAAAAGAGGACATTTTGCCAGGGTGTGTAAACTGTCTTCACAAACCGGAAGGTCAAAAACACGTTCTGTACACGCCATGGAGGACAATGATGACAATGCAGGGTCAGACTCAGACTGCACCCCAATATATCTTGCAGCAGTACAAAAAACACATCAGTCTGCAGATGAAGCAACTGTAACATTACAGATAGGGGCTAACAAAACTCCAATCACATTCAAAATAGATACAGGGGCACAAGTAAATTGTGTGAAAAACCACATATACCTGGAACACCTCAGTAATGTATCCCCCTTAGAGACTCAGGACCTACCGAAACTAATGGGATATGGTGGTGAAAAGCTGAAAGTAATGGGTCGCTGTCATGCGAAATGTTCATACAAAGGTCCTAAATAGGTTTTACAATTGTTTGTGATAGAAACACAAACCCCAAACGTGCTAGGTCTCAGAACAAGTAAAGAGATTGGACTTGTGAAGATCATAACGACTGTGGATGGTGGGCACAGAGGTCTGACAGAGGCGAACATTAAAGTGTACTGTGATCTATTCAAGGGCCTGGGGTGCCTCCCGGGTGTAAGCCGCATACGTATAAAAGAGGGTGCACAGCCTGTCATTCACGCCCCAAGGAGAATACCTATAACTCTTCTGGATAAAGTCAGACAAGAACTCACTAGGATGGAGAAGCTGGGTGTAGTAAAAAAGGTCACAAAACCATTGGAATGGGTCAGTTCTATGGTTGTGGTGGAGAAGAAGAACACAGGTGCAATTCGTATATGCATTGACCCACATGATTTGAATAAAGTCATAATGAGAGAACACTACAAACTCCCCACCATAGAGGATATAGAGCACAAGCTAGTAGGAGCAACAGTATTTAGTGTACTAGATGCCCATACTGGCAATTGCGTATTGATGAAGCCAGCAGTTACTTGACCACTTTTAACTCCCCTTTGGATCGATGGGGCCTCACAAGGGTACCTTTCGGCATAGCATCTGCACAGAAAATATTTCAAAAGAAATCACACGAATTGATCGCTGGTCTACAGGGTGTTGAAGTAATAGTTGATGATTTGCTGGTCTATGGAAAGGATCAAATGGAACATGACAAAAAACTTACTGCTTTGCTCAATCGGTGTCGTGAGAAGAATATTACACTCAATCCAAACAAAATGCAAATTGGGGTAGAAGAAGTTACATATTTTGGACACCTACTAACCAAAGAGGGCTTGAAACCTGATCCAAAGAAGATTACAGCAGTTCTCAACATGAAGGCCCCAACCTCCAGGAAGGAGCTGGAGACATCACTAGGTATTTTCAACTTTTTCAACTATCTATCCAAATTCTCTCAGGGCCTTGCTCAACAGACAGCACCGCTATGAAAAACTGCTACAGAAGGATGCTGTTTGGTGTTGGGATGCAAACATGGAAAAGACTTTCGACAAAGTGAAAAACTGATCACTAAACATCCAGAGCCAATACTGAAATATTTTGACGTAAACTGTGACACTGTACTTCAAGTGGATGCATCCCAGTTTGGGTTAGGTGCTGTACTGACTTAACAAGGAAATCCTGTGGCATATGCTTCACGAGCACTGATCACAACGCAAGCCAATTATACCCAAATTGAGAAAGAGATGCTGGCTATTGTGAATGGATGTGAGAAATTTCACCAGTACATGTATAGTCACCCGGTAGTTGTGGAAACAGACCACAAGCCATTGGAGTACATCCTAAAGAAATCGCTAGCTTCTACACCTCCACGTCTGCAGCGGATGGTTATGAAATTACAGCAGTATTATCTCACAGTAAAGTACAAGCCTGGAAAGGAAATTCCAATGGCAGATACCCTGTCTAGGGTGTTTCTAGAAGGACATGAAGCACGAGATGAACCTGAGTTGGAAGAACAGGTACATACAGTACTAGCGCACATTCCAATATCAGATGTCTGGCTGGAGAAGATAAGACAAGACACCAAACAGGATAAAGTCCTAGAAAAACTAACTCGTGTCATGTGCAATGGCTGGCCAGTAAAACGAAAGAAGCTGTGTCCTGAACTACAGGGATTCTGGCCTATGAAAGATGAGCTATACATTCATTCTGATATCATATTTATGGGTGACTGTATTCTCATTCCTAAGTCACAGCAGGCAGAAACAAATCCACCAGGGGCATTTGGGCATCACTCTGTGTAAGCGCAGAGCGCGGGAGTTGGTCTACTGGCCTAATTTGGACTTTGATATTGAGACACTTGTGAAGAAGTGTGAAACCTGCCAGTCATTTCAATGCAAGGAACCTCTTACACCGTGGAATGCTCCTTCATGGGCATGGCAGAGACTGGCTACAGATATTTTTCATTTTGAGGACAACCATTACCTGATAGTAGTAAATTACTACAGCAAATACTTTGAGCTAGTGCAGCTGAGAAATTTAAAAGCATCAATAGTCATATGGGCTTTCAAAACAATACTTTCAAGACATGGAGTTTGTGAAGAACTTGTGTCTGATAATGGGCCACAATTCTCATATTCTGAGTTCCAGTGCTTCCTGTGTGAATGGGGAATCAGGCACAAACCCACAAGCCCCTATCACCCACAGGCCAATGGTCTAGCAGAGAAGTATGCTGGCATAGCTAAAACCATTATACTGAAATCATCAGGGCAGGATGTGTACCTAGGACTGTTAAACTATCGTGCAACACCTTTTAAAGGTGTTTGCTCACCTGCACAGCTGCTCATGAGTAGAACACTGAGGTCCACAGTGCTTATTGCACCACAGAAATTGCAGCCTCAGTCTATTCCACAGGATCAAGTAACAGCTCAGAGGATCATAAACATGAAAAGGCAAAAACTGTATTTTGATAAATCTACAAAATCCCTTCGTCCACACTCTACTGGGCAAGCTGTGCGACACAGAGTCACTGGGAATACATGGGAACCTGCTCGAATTGTCAAAGAAGCCAATTCACCAAAATCATATATAATCGAGACCAAGTGTGGACAGAAACTGAGACGAAACAGGCGTCATCTTCCTCCAGACACTGCTGAGGATACATCATTAGAGGAACCGGATGACAATGGAGATAAAGAACAAGCCCATGATGACACAGAAGTCCTAAACACGGATATTGAGGATACCGAGGACAGCATAAACGTATGAGCATGTGATAATGCTGGTAGTGACTCTCAACTGGACACCAATCCTACGGATGATGAGCTAGCGATTACTTTCTCTCGCTCTGGTCGAGCTATTAAACCAAAGTTTTGTCTCATACTTGAGAGGGAAGATGTAATGATGTGTAGGCTTATGTTATAATTCAAGTTCAATTGTATGTTAGGAAACAGTTAACAGTTTTTGTCATGTGATCTGGGGGCGGGGAGCTGGGGTTAGTTCTGTAAGATGGATGCTGCTGAATAAACACCAGGCTCATGTTAAAGCTACTGCTGTCTGCTATTGTTGGTGTTAAAATAATCACAGTGGGAAGCTCACCAGTACGGGGCCACTTACAACCAAGTAGAGAACTGACAGCAGCAGTGGCAGCCGTCCATAGAGGGCGCATGGGTGCCGCTTCACCTTTCCATACGTCCGGCCTCCTGATCTACTGTAGGTACAGTGCATCTGGAAAGTATTCACGACGCTTCACTTTATCCGCATTTTGTTATGTTACAGCCTTATTCCATAATGGATTAAATTCATTTTTTTCCTCACAATTCTACAAAAAATACCCCATAATGACAACAGGAAATAAGTTTAGTTGAAATCTTTGCAAATTTATTAAAAATAAAAAACGAAAATATCACATGTACATAAGTATTTACAGACTTTGCCATGACCCTCAAAATTGAGCTCAGGTACACCCTGTTTCCACTGATCATCCTTGAGATGTTTCTACAACTTGGAAGAGGAGAGAAATAAAGGGCAGAGGCCCTCGTTCGGACTTTTCAGGCAATGGACAAAAGTATAATAAAACAATTCTATTAACAAACAGGATTACAACAGGATGCACTTGTGCATCAACCCATCAGATGTCTGTAAAGTCCACTGTAGTGTTTAACCACTACACATCCGCGCTATGGCTGAATGACGGCCACAGCGCGGACCTGAATTCCTGTCATATGACGGCCTCCCCTGTGCACGCTCCCTGCGTGCGCCCTGTAGGGTGCGCGCTGAGCGCGCTGTGATCACCGAGTCACTGAGACTCGGCTGATCACCGATCCGAGTAAGGGGCCGGTCAGCCAATGACAGCTGATCACATGATGTAAACAAAAGATCGGTAATCGTGTTTTTTTTCTACTCACGCTGACAGCGTGAGTAGAAAAAAAAGCCGATCACCGGCTCGGATGTGAGGGACATCAGTCCCCAAGTGGAAGAGGCACATCTGCCTCATCAGTGCCACCTAATAGTGCCATATAACAGTGCCCACAGTGCTACCTAACAGTGCCCACAGTGCCACCTTACAGTGCCCACAAGTGCCACCTATCAATGCCAACAAGTGCCACCTATCAATGCCCACAAGTGCCACCTATCAATGCTCACCTGTAGTGCCAATCAGTGCCACCTGGCAGTGCTGCCCATCACTGCCACCCATCAGTGCCCATCACTGCCACCCATCAGTGCCCATCACTGCCGCCTATCAGTGCCCATCACTGCTGCCTCATCAGCGTACATCAATGAAGGAGAAAAATGACCCGTTTTAAATTTTTTATAACAAAATATAAAAAAATATTAAAAAAAAAAAAAATTTTTTTTACATTTTTTTAACAAAAAGTAAAAACTGCAGAGGTGATCAAATACCACCAAAAGAAAGCTCTATTTGTGGTGAAAAAATGATAAAAATTACATTTGGGTACAGTGTTGTATGACCGCGCAATTGTCATTCAGTGCGTCAGCGCTGAAAGCTGAAAATTGGTCTGGATAGGAGGGGGGTTTAAGTGCCCTGTAAGCAAGTGATTAAACATGCAGTGGTGACTATTCAGTAATCCCCCCAGGAACCTACAGAGTGGAGCCACACTACAGTGGACTTTACAGACATCTAATGGGTTGATGCACAAGTGCCTGCTGAATCTATTTGAAAGCATTTTTTAAGTCTTTTGGAACTAATTGTCTAATCTCCCAATTAATGTGGACTGTTAAGGGTCAGAGAGGCTTTTCTTGCCTCCTCCTTGGTTAACCAGGATTTTTCAAGTTTTGCACTTCTCATCCCCCTCTCTCCCCGGTGAATGATATACCTATATCTATGTATGTTATCAGCCTACCCTCCGGCTATTGGTATTATTGAGAGTCCACCTCCTGTTATAAATGGTGATTTACTTCTGATCATCCAGGAGATTTCCATTTGTAGACAACCGGTTATCCGTGAGTGAGACCTGTTTTCTTTCAACCAAAACCCTGTGTGTCCTGAAGAAGCAATAGTGAAACGCATTGACGCACAGGGGCTCACTAGCATCTATTCAGTGTCAATTTTTTGTCAATATGTATTGTATGCTTTTAACTCTTTTCTATATATGACCTGTCTGTTGTAATCTTGTTTGTTAATAAAATCATTTTATTATACTTTTGTCCATTGCCTGAAAAGTCCGAACGAGGGCCTCTGCCCCTTTAATCCTCTCCTCTTCTTAAATAAACATTATACGGATGTGGCCTTAGTAGTGTTGTTTCAATCATTTACAGTTTCTACATCTTGATTGGAGTCCACCTGTGGTAAATGTATGTAGCCGGGAGCGGGCTACAGTTATCTGATGCTGCAGACTTGCCCTCTACCTTCCCAGACTGTCTCTAAATTTCCTATGTGCTGGGCTTGGATTACATGCATCATACTCCTGAGCCAAAAAGAAAGAATTGTGGAAACTGTATTCTCCTGAACAGACATCACTGAACTGCAGAACTATCCAAAAATTACACCTCCCAGCAAGCCATCTGCTTTAGGGGGAGAATTATGGGAGAGGCTATTAAGGGATCTGCGGACCAGGCCCAAGCTCTCTGGCTTCCCGGGTCCCATCAAGTAAGCACCTGTTCGCCAATTTGTGAGAGGACTGCGGCCTACCATGCGGTACACAGCTCCTGCAGCTCCAGTCCAAGCGGGACAGAAGCCACCCGCCACACAAGGGGTAGCACCGCAGCATCACTGAAAGCAGCAGAATCTGACTAATTACTGTTCCAGCAGACAACTCGCCATCTCAGCCCACCTACAGTAAGAAGAATGGACTTGGATCGCTCTTCAGGAAGTTCCTACAAAGTTCTCAAGATTGGTGAGAGGGCACCTGCCCACAAATCCAGTTACCAGCCACTAGGGATGAGCTTCGAGTCGGGTGTTCACCCAACAGAGAATTTTAGGGGGCGTTTGCGGCAAATTCGAGCACCACAGTGCGAGACCGCAGTGCATTGCTGTATGATGATTGGCTAAAGCATACACCTGACCTGCATGCTTTGGCCAATCACAGCGCGCTCCTCAGCAAGAGCCATGATTGGCCAAAGGCACCCTGCTCAGGGAGACTAAGTGCACGCCCCACACTATATAGGGCTGCTTACACAGCGCCGTATAGTGCATAATAGTGGACGGAGATGGAGAGATTGAGCTAGATTAGGCAGGCAGGTTAGTTAGTGGCAGTGTATTTGATATATATATATATATATATATATATATATATATATATAAACAGTCAGACTAGTATATATATATATACATATATATATATATAAGTCAGTACAGGCAGTATATTTGATATTTATATATAGAGTCTACTAGTATATATTATTATTTTTATATATATATATATATATATATATATATATATATATATATATATATACAGGGCTTTTTTTCAGCAGGAACGCGGGGAACGCAGTTCCGGCACCTCCAGAACTTAATGTATGTAACGGCAAGGGGTGCTGGGGTGTGCTATAGGGTCTATTGATGCTGGCTGCTGGGAGATCTATTTTTTCTGGAGGGAATCTATTTTTGCAGAGGAAGGGGATCTATTGTTTCTGTGGAGGTCTTCTGTTGCTTGGGGATCTATTGTTGCTTGTGGGGGATCTATTGTTGCTGGGGGTGGGTCTTATGTTGCTGGGGGGGATTAATCGTTGCTGGGACAGATCTACTGTGGTGGGAGGGTTTTTTGTTGCTGGCTGCTGGAAGGTCTATTAATGTTGGCTGCTGGGGAATCTATTGTTGCTAAAGGGGATCTATTTTTACAGGGGAATCTATTGGACATCTTCTGTGGCTCAGTGGGGATCTTTTGTTGCTGGGGGTGGGTCTTATGCAGGGTTTCAATCATTGCTGGGAGGGGTGTACTGTTGAGAGAGGGGTCTAAGGTTGCTGGCTGCTGGAGGGTCTATTGATGCTGGCTGTTGGGAGTCCACTGTTGCTGGGGTGGATCTATTTTCACTGGGGTGTCTATTGTTGCTACATCTATTTTACTGCCTTTCTTGTTATCATTACCAATTCCATACAAAATACTTAGCACCACAAAATGTTACTTGGTTCTGTATTCCCTAAAAGGAACGGTGCTCGGAGGTGGATAGGGGGCAAGGGGAGGAAGGGAGGAGTTCCTGTACCTATTCTCTGAGAAAAAAAGCCCTATATATATGTATATATATATATATATATATATATATATATATATATATATATATATATATATATATATATATATATATATATACTCTGCATTCAGTGTAGCCTATATATAGAGTGCATTCGGCGGATACGCTCTGGTGGACTTTTTTAAAGGACTAGCGATAACCCAACCAGGAAGGAGATTGCGGAACCACAGAGGGGGACACCAATCGACTTCTGCCAGTATATTTACTTTCATTTGCCCATTATCCCTGCAGGGGTTGGGCTTTCCGGTGAGTGGGGTCACTATTGGGGGTTCCAGAGGAGGAGATTACACAACGACCACAATAATTCACACGGGATCCTTTTGGAAGCAAAGACATTTTTCACAGATTTTTTTCTTTTTTACATATATAGAACTTTAATTTTGCTTGGACACTTATATCATTTGGATCTGATTTTTGAAAATTCCGGTGCAATATTACATCAATTATTTATTACACCATTGATTATATTTGTGCATTTTTTGGGATTTTTTGTGCGTTTTTCTTACGATTTTGTAAACTAGCACCAATATCACGCAGATATTTATATATTGGTTATGTTTTTCTTTTTAAGTGCATGTATTTCTTTTAGGATTATTTACACTTCATTTTCAGTTGGCTTTTTTATATTATGTGATGTTTTACGTTTGTGGCATATACACATGACATGCTGTTTGTTTACCATTCATACATTTGTTCACAGTATTTCTCACATATTGTAACCACATTTTTTAGGGTATTATTGTAATTATATACACTTCCGAACAGCGCCATATTCCCCACTAGAGTTTTTTATTTTTTGGATTTCACCTCAGTGTTTTTTTATTTTTTGGGGGGGCTGCAGTTCTCTTTTAAACATTGTCCTAAGCGCGGAATATTTGAGTTTGTGTCAGAGTATATAGTGTACTTAGTGTAGTAATACAGTGCAGTGCAGGGTATATAGTGCAGTGTACAATATATTATTGTTTTTTGTTGCTGGCTGCTGGAAGGTCTATTAATGTTGGCTGCTGAGGAATCTATTGTTGCTAAAGGGGATCTATATATATATATATATATATATATATATATATATATATATATATTATAGTGTATTAAAGTGGTTAAGGGGAGCCCTATGACAGAATTAAGAAAAAAACAGCATGGGACCCCCACGCCATTTTTTAGAAAAATGTTGGCGTTGAGTTCACGTTAATACCCATACTAGACTAGACCTGAAGGGCATGGTATGGGCTGGGGGGGGATCTGGCAATACATTACAGCCATTTTATTTATTTTGGATTTGTATATCACACATTAAAATTGTTCTAATTGGTTTAGTTTTCACTGTCCACTATCACTGACACACTGACACGGGTACTATACCCTGCCTTCATATTGTTCACACTTTCATACCAACATTTTTACACTTTTTTTTTCTTCCCACACGTCATCCCATTCACTTTCACCTTTAGAGTTCCCTCCACCCCCCGTGATGTCATGTGGGGGGTCCCGCATGCGCCGGTCGCTGGCACAGCTCCCAGAAAAGATGCCCCTTCAGGGAGCCCCCAGCTCTCACTACTGCACTCTTACTGCATGGTAGTTGTGAGTATATTCATAACCAGGGGTTATTCCCAAGTTATATACATTTTTATATTTTTCTATACTTTATAAGCATTGACCTTGAAACTTATTATGTTTTATTTTCAGCTAACACACATTGTCGCTCCTGAAGAGTGGATATAAATACTCCATGAAACGCGTAAAGCCTCTGTACATGCAATGTGTAATACCAGTGTAATATAGACATATGTAATACAGATGAATTATGAACCCTTGTACATGCAATGTGTAATACCGTTATAATATAAATATATGCAATAAATGATGAATTTTTGTGACCTATGTACCTATTTTTATAGAAGATTTTATCATGCTTTACATAATATATACAATTTCCTGACCCCTCACTATTGACTGCGCGCTTCATATAAAGTCCCGCCTTTTTCCCTTTTCTCATACATTACAGCCATGAGCAATTTTAAATGACATTTTTTCCTTTAGATATCCTGTATTATATTTTATTTATACTTTTGTAATAAAATTTATAAAAATTATATTTGAGACTGTTATCTTCAGTTGTCATAAGGTACCATTAAAATCCACTCCTGCCTCCTTCCTCTATACTTCATTGGGACGAAGGTACCATAATGTAATATTTAACTCTACTGTGGCACTTTTTTCAACCAGACTTATCCACTAAACAAAATAAACTTTTAACCCTAGTAGTGCAGTAGTGGTGGGGGGACAATGCAAGCTTAAATTCCTCAGGAGCCCAGAGTTCAGCTTTAACAGACCTAATGTTTCATACATATCAGGTTTCCCTGCTGATGTATGCAGTCAACAGTTGAGAATTTTTGGCTAATGGATTGTGTGCAATTATGTATTTCCCAATGACAGTACCAAGTACACTTGTTTGGAAGGTCACAATCTTATTTGGTTACACTATTATTATCTTACTGGTTCTGTTATTGTCACTGTGTGCTAGTCATGTTACATTACCAAAAGGTACAGCATAAGTATATGTAGGGATGTAGTGATTTCCTAAATTCTTTTTGCTATGTATTGTGATCTGTTAGTGTAGTATTAGTCAGCTTAGTTGTGTGCTGGCTGTGCACTCACAATGGACGTTTTTACAACCTCTCCTGAACGATTTAACTTGACAGATAGTAACTCACATTTAAAACGTCCATTTTGCCGTGTTTACATGCCGCGTTTAGCCGCGTTTGCTTTTAGAAGCGTTTGAAAAAAGATTTTTTTTTTCAAAGTAGCGAAAAATGCCTGTATATGAAACGCGACTAAAGGTGAGTTTCCACGTTTAGTTCTTGAAATGCCTCTAAACTCAGCATCTGAACTAATTGTACATGTACTGATAAGATAACATTGGATCAGTTCAGGGGCAGCTGAAAAAAACAGCCAACTGCCTCTGAACGTCCGTTTACCAGCAGCAGTGTACATGAGGTCTAAGTATCCAGTGATTATTCTCAGTCACATGCTGTGTGAGTATTCTCCAGCAGGGTGTGCTTGAGATATTACTGCACAATATAGATATTTAATACCTGGCCAATCAGCAGACCTGGGGAGCTTGCTGTGCATGCTGGGAGAACTATTAAATATCTGAGCCACTTCCTGCTCTTTCACTTTCCCTCCAGGGATTCCCTTGAGAGGATGTCTGTGTGATCCAATTATCTAGGCCTCAGGTCTTAGGGCCTAGAGGTTTGGAGTGTTGAGGGATCTCCTGTCATGGGAGGTGTCCCTAAGCTGCTGGCTGAGATGAAGTGCTACTGGCCGTTTGGGGAAGCAAATCTGTGGTTGTCCTACCACAGGGATGGTGAGTGACCGACCGAGCTGGGAAGCACCACATGAACCTTCCTACTGCTGTCCTTCCTTGTATCCTAAGACTGAGAATACACAGGAACCTCAGTTGACAAGGAGACAAATTTATGAGATGTATTCCATCCAGCAGAGTTCTGTTACAGAAGGATTGATATTAGTGATAGGACCATGTATGGGACCAGAGACTGTGTATTGTTAATGGAACCTTCAGGTATCCTGTGTTCCCTCCACCCTTCTCAGTTGACAAGGAGCCACATTTATGAGATGTATTCCATCCAGCAGAGTTCTGTTACAGAAGGATTGATATTAGTGAGAAGACCATCTATGGGACCAGAGACTGTGTATTGTTAATGGAACCCTCAGGTATCCTGTATTCCCTCCACCCTTCTTCCCGCTCTTCGTGCATGTTCATTATTAAAACATATAAAATGTATTCAAAGTGACTGGCCCCCTTAATTAATCCACCACCACCTGGAAAAAGGACTTACACCCTGAAAAGGAATGTGCCTGGGACATTTATCACCAAGTAAGTGGGCCTGGGACATTTACATGTACCTATTGGACATCAGTAGAGCCAAATGTGCTAGGACTGGTTACCGATAGCATTACATATATATTCCTTGACACTTGGTAAATTGTGGTATGTTAAATAGCCCATTGAAAATCAATGGGCTGAAATGCACCACAGTGCATGGAAAAACTGAGTAGGCTGCATTTTTCTGCAGTGCAACACAGCCACAGGACACCTTGTATTCTGACTCTCATTGTTGTGAAGCGATTTATCCCTTGAGAGAACTCTATGCCTGGCCTGTATAAGATATAACCACTGAGGACAATCCTCATCTGATAGCTTGAACTCACCAAATACCATCCACAGAGATGCTTTTATTCTGAACATCAGGTTACAGCAGATGACAGGATACAAACAGATGAATAGGTTGTGGTATTTTTGCGGTCAAAAGATGATATTGTCTGTAGCTTACAATGCAGAATACATGTGCCCTGCTACATGTAGCTTGTTGCTGCATCCATGCCACAGGAAGTACAAACACAAGAATAACGGTGGAGCATTACATATAAAGGAAGTGTGTCATAACTTAAGGGAAAATAAACTTGAGAAAACAAGTGCATTACCACAAAAGGTCACTAGATGGCAGCATGTGAACTAAATATAAACGTCCATAGAAAATGGTTAGGAAAACAGTCTATATCAATTCTATGCACCGTTGGGGCAGCACACTCCCCGTCTGGCATTGTAAATGTCACTATATACATCAGAATGGTAGTTATGCAACTGCAGATAACAACAGTGTAACTTGCTGGATGTCTTGAAGACCTGAAAGACATTAAAAGAACATGCATATAATGCAATAACAATAACTCTTAATTCAAGGCTTCAAGTTATGTCAAATAAAGTTCAAGACACTTTCTTTTTGAAGTCACAGGTAGGATCCAGCAGCGTAGGCAAACAAGTTCATTCTCCAAAGGGTAAGAGCAGAATAAGTTCCATGATAGGTCTGATGAAAGTCTTTACAGTCCCTTGTCTTGAAACCTTCACCACCACCTTACGTACCTTACCGTTATCACTAGGAACGCTATTTACAATAAGTCCCACAGGCCATTCGATTCTTTCAGCTTGCTGGTCCTTAAGCAGAACAAGATGTCCAACTTGTATATTAGGGTTCAGCCATTGCCATTTCCTGTGTACTTGCAGAGTAGAAAGATACTCCATCTTCCAATGATTCCAGAAGCAGTTGGCGAGGTGTTGTACGCGTTTTCACTGGTCATAGCACAGATTTCCTGTTTTAAAGTTTCCAGGTGGAACAGGAACAGACCCAAGCTTCTGGGTAAGAAGTGTAGCTGGGGTAAGGATAGTTGGGGTCTCTGGATCTTTGTCAGGTTCTAGAAGACTGAAGACATCAGCTTTGGTTTCTTTTGGATAATCCAGCAGGAATTCAGGCCCTGTTAACCAAGAAGAATTTGCAAAGACACTTGCAGACACTGGCCTGGTGGCATGATCTGCAGGGTTAATTTCAGATGTAACATAATGCCATTGTTCAGGTTTAGATGATTTCCTGATTCTCTCTACATGATTGCTGACATAGACATAGAAACGTTTAGTCTGGTTGTTTATGTAGCCCAGAACAACCTTGCTGTCTGTGTAGAATCTGACGTCATCTATCTGAATGTCTAGCTCACGCAGTCTGAAATCTGCTATTTCTACAGCTAGCACAGTCCCACAAAGTTCAAGCCTGGGAATCGTGTGTTCAGGCTTAGGTGCTAACTTAGCTTTCCCAAACAGAAACCCTATGTGGGCTTGATTAGAAGAATCTCTTACCTTGAGGTAAGCGACAGCTGTTATGGCCTCAGTAGATGCATCTGAGAAGATGTGAAGCTCTTTCCTCTGACTTGTGGCAAGGGAAGCAGAAGTATAGCAGCGTGGTATACGGATTCCATCTAAGGCATGTAGAGATTGTTTCCAGGACTCCCACTTTGAAAGCTGGTCTATTGGTAGTGGAGTTGGTTCGGTGTGATCATTGTCAAAGATCCTTTTCATAAAGGTGATGAAATGGTCCTTCATTTCAGGCCTGTTCTTTAGTGTTCGTTGAAGTGAGTTGAATCTGGATAGAGCCTGTTCACAATTGTTTGGGAGTTTAACCCTTGCAGCATGAAGAGGTAATGGTGCAACCCAGCTGTTAGACTCATCCTGGAAGAATTCTTCGTCCATTATTTTGACAAATTTTCTGTCTTCGACTGACAAGGCTATTTTGTTGTCATCGCTTGTAATACAAAACACTGTGGTACCTATGTTGTCATCACAAAGGTTAGGAGTGACATCAGGTACTTGGATGATGTCAATAGGCTTCTCTTTTACTTCATAATGGTGAGGGCACTCTTTGAAGTGGGATGCACGTCCGTTTCCTAACATGTAGGTTTTGAAGGAGTGAATCTCGGATGATGTACGCATTCTATCCAAGCATACTTTGCCCACGATTACCCAGCCTAGATTGAGTTTTTGTGCGTAAGGGGCATCATGAGGTCCATTGCACTGCTTGCGTACTTTGTGTACTCTGATAATGTCTCTTCCTAGCAAGATCAAGATGTCAGCATTCATGTCCATTGCAGGAATTTCATTAACAAGTTGCCTCAAGTGAGGATGGTAATATGCAGCCTCTGGAGTAGGAATTTCTTCCCTTTCGTCTGGTATCTGGTCACACTCAACTAATGTTGGTAGGGGTATGCCCTCTCCCTTATTCATATGAGAGACCATGAACCCATCGGCCCTTCTACCGAAGGCCTCTTCACGACCAGAACAGGTTCTGAGAGTATACGGTGATGCGTGTCCCTCTATACCAAAGATCTCAAAGAATTTAGGCTTAACCAGGGATCTGTTGCTCTGTTTATCTATTATGGCATACATCCTAATAGCTTCCTCAGGTTGACCCTTTGGGTATATCTTGACTAGGCATATCTTAGCACAGCATTTGTGATCTAAGCCTTCTCCACAGACTTCTGTGCATGAAGGAGAAATGTTAGCTGTAGCTGGAGCATGACCTTGTTACTCCCCGCCATGACTTGAGACAGGGCTGGAGGTAGGAGGCTGCTGTGAATTATCTGAGGGTGGGCCCGGATGCATAGCTGTAACATGTCTGTCGCTACTGCATTCTGTGCACTTGATGACAACTTTACAGTCTTTAGCAAAATGTCCATAACAAGCACAGCACCTGTAGCATATTCCAAGCTTCTAAAGAATCTCCCTGCGCTCTTGTAGCGTCTTTGCCCTAAGAACACGACATTTCTTTAGGGGGTGAGGCTTCTTGTGAATAGGGCACTGACAATTAGGGTCTTTATCTCTGTCACCCGAATCGCTCTGGTGAGCAGGACAGGATACGGGTGGTGGGATGTCTGTCCTTTTAACAGATATTGCTCTATTAAAGTCTCTACGTTTGCTGCTTTGTTATCATACCTTTATGAAGATGATGATGATGAAGCAGGCAAGTTGGGTTCAATGAAGCTGAAGCCGGGATCGTTTCTCTTTCAGGTTTGATCACTGATGAACCTGCAAAAATATGCGAATGGAGGAAAAGATACGTTATAGTCTCTTTTGTACCTTGAGCCCTGTTGTGCCCATTTCTCTTGCAGGCCGTATGGCAGTTTAGACACCACTGGATTGACACCATGAGCAGTGTCCAAGAAGCTTAGTTCAGGTAGACGTGGGTCTGTCTTTGCCAACTCCAGCTCCATGACAAGATCACTCGATCTTTGTTCCCTATTTTTGGGAAGTTTTGCAGTCTCTTGCATAGAGCACTTTCTATGGCTTCAGAGCTACCATAGGCTTGCTCAAGTCTTGTCCATGCAGCATGCATCCGGGTGGTCAACATGCACTGTTCTCAGTCTTTTAACACGATCTACAGATTCTTGCCCCAGCCACTTTATGAGCAAATGAAGTTCCTCCTTGGTAGTAAGGTTGAGATCAGCAATGGCAGCTTTGAAGGTTGATCTCCAGGCCCTGTAGCTCTCCGGACAGTCGTCAAAACCTTGAGAGGGTAGTGTTAATGAGCTCACTATGTACCATATATCTGGCAAAGTCATTCAAGTCTGATCTCTCACTCTTAGGTGCCAAAGTAACTTGTGGAACCCCTCGGGTGTGAAAGTTCTCTGGTGAAGTAGGGTGAGGTTTACCAGGATGAAATGATGTTGCAAGAGTGTTTAACTATGGTGTAGTCCCTAAGGCTTGTGCTGGCTGTGGCTTGAGCTGCGGCTTGTCCCTGAAAGTTACCTTGCTGTCAGCAAGAGGCGATGCGGTTTGTTGCAGAGATGCACTTGTGTTATAGACTTGAAGAGGCTCAGGCATTTGGAGCTGAGAGGTCTCTGTGTTGAGAGTTAGAACAGTGTTAGTAAGACGTACAGGAGGTAACTCTGTATCATTGCAAACATGCTGCTTTAGTACATATTCACTGGTGCATTCAACTGGGTCTTGCAGTTCCGCTGGGATGGAACAGTCTGAGTTATCACTTTCTCTTAATGCTTGTTCAAGGACTCTCAGCCTTGCTAGGGCAGCTGCTTCCTCTCTTTCCTTTTGTAGAATCTTTTTTTTGGGAATCTGCCTCTGCTTGTTGAACTTCCACCTCTGCTTGTTGAGCTTTCATCTGTGCTTGTTGATCTTTCATTCCTGCTTGTATCTTTGCCTTTTGTGTTTCTATTTCTGCTTGGTGAGCTTCCATCTCTGCTTGGTGAGCTTCCATCTCTGCTTGGTGAGTTACCATCTTTGCATGGCGAGCTGCCTTTTGTGTTTCTACTTCTGCTTCCTTTCTGGTAAAGGAGCTTTGCACGCTTTTTGATTCCGCATCAGCGTGGGCCTCTATTATCTTATCGCTTAATGTTGAACTTCTGGAGTGGGAGGATCTAGAAAAATGTTCAGTGTGCTTGGTTGATGTGGATCTGTGAGATCTGGTCTCCTGCAGTTGAGCAATGCGGAGTTCTGCCTTACACTGGGCTTTTTGCACTAAGAGATCCCTTTGTCGCTTTAGTGCATCAGCCCTGGTCAGTTCTGCTGAGGAGTCCTCCATATTATAGTCCTGCAAGAAAGCTGTGCATTTTGCAAACAGCTGCTGGTAGCGTTCGTACGTGGCAGATAAGCGATCTATAGAGTTTCTTAGTTCAGCTGGTTGATCATTCAAGTGTGACAAAACTGGCATGCAGTGTGAAGTTCTGTCCCATAAGTCTGACAGATTGCTGGAGAACTCATCTCTAGTGTCTTCATAGTTTTCTCTGCGTTTCTGTGTAGGTTTTATTGTACGTTTGGGTCTTACACTCTGGCAATATCTGCAGAATCTGCTCCCTGTAAGGGCTTACCTAGGTTGGAGATAAGCTACCTGGGCTGTGAATCTGTGCACAGGGGCTTGACAAGAATAGCCAAGTTATAGTTGAGGCAAAGCCGCAGTCAGGGATTCCAGAAGTCATGATAACGATAAACAAAGCCAGGGTCTGGAGCTGGGGTCAGTCTTGGAACACTGCAACAGAAGACAGGAACACTTGGCAAACATGAGAAAATAAACTGACAAAGCCCTCAGAGTAAGACAGAGTTTTATAACAGGTTAATTAGGTAACCTGCCTCAGCTTATCCAGGAGTGACAGGTACAGAGTATCGTCCACAGTACTTCATGCTAAACTAGGCATGGCTGGAAAGCAGGCTGAATAGAACTGAGGTGTGACTCACAGGTAAAGAAATTGGAGCAAGAACAGACAGTCAAGAGTTCAATACCACCCAGAGCCACTTGGGGCATGACCATGCTTGGCCGTCTGCAAGGCACGGTAGGGACTGTGACACTCCCTATACATCTGCAGGTTCAGAGGCATGATGAATCTGCGTTGATTCAACCACAAAAGGGTGCTCAGAGTCTTGTCTAGACATTTTTCCTGGTTTTGCAAGAAATGGTACTATCTCTTTAAAAAAATGAATAGCAGCTTAGACAAATGGAGTAAAACAGTTCAATGTAGAGAAACAGTTTTTAACATTCACATGAGGTGCAGTAAACTTGTGCGACCATGTGCTTCACAAGATGGCGGATGGCACTGAGCTTGATTGCAGATCAGGCGCACACATATACACAGCAGGCTGTGGGAATTCTATACATCTTTTGACTATTCTGACTCCGATTGTTGTGAAGCCATTTATCCCTTGTGAGACTTCTATGCCTGGCCTGTAGAAGATATAGTCACCGAAGACAATCCGCATCAGATAGCTTGAACTCACCAATTCTATCCACGGAGGTGCTTTTATTCTGAACATCAGGTTACAGCAGATGACAGGAAACAAATAGATGAATAGGTTGTGGTATTTATGCGGTCAAAAGATGATATTGTCTGTAGCTTATGAAGCGCTTACCCCCGAAGGAGCGGCTAAATAATTGTTATATCCGTAATTCACATTTACCAATCAACCCTCGCAGCCCATAGATTCAAAAAACACAGTCCATAATGCTTTTTCTCTTGCTTTATTAATTAACATGAACTGGGATGGGAGAAGGACTTCTTCTTCTTGAGATGCTCTTTTGTTACATTATCATCATTTCACTATCTCTTATGGAAGAACTAGAATCAATTGCGGATAAGAGGGAATCACTTTGTGTGATTTCTTCAATCAGGGAAGATGGAAGTAGATTTCATAGAGAATAATTGATAAAGATTCACTCTGAAAAACTCCTTTATCCGCAGAACTTTTCATGAACAGTCTGTATCTCTATATGTGTGCTTGCAGCTTCACCGCTACCTTTTTACCACTACTTCCCATCTGCAAGGTACTTCCAAGTTGAGCTGAGAAAAAGTCACTCTGAATAACTTCTCCCGCTTGACTGATTGGAATCCCCGGGGCATTGCTGAACCCAAAGTCACAGGCCATCACCGCCTGTCTCACTGACTTGCGTACCAACATCCCTCAGCCTTTGGCAGTACCCTTCCCTTGGGCTTTCACTCAGATGATCAATAGTCCATGTGCCACTCATAAACGATCGATCGCCCAGTTTCATGCCGCTTTGTTGCTACTTCCCGCAATGATTCTTTGATCCTTTTTCCTCCTTTATGGCCTGCTCCCTTACCCGCAGGGGCGGCCAACGACACCAGCGACTACATGCTGTAAGATGTCGTCTCTTCCTCCATGGAGACCGGTTCCCCACCCTTCTCGCAAGGAGGGATCTCTGTTGGCTCCCCGGAGGGGGAAACCTCTCCCCTCCAGGATCCAGGCTGGCTTCTCCACGCTAGAACTGGAAGACTCGTTCCTAAACCTTGTGACCCGGCTTTTATATGAGAGTTCTGGGCATTACCAAGCAAATTAATGATTGGCTGAGACTAGCATACAAACTACCTGCCACTCAAATGAGAAATGAACAAACAGGCCTGCTGTAAAAGCACGAGCCTGCCTAAATTTACCTGACATTGTAAACTAGCAAAAAGGTCACCTACCTAAAAGTAGGTGCCCACTACATACACCCCCACTTGAATCACAACTGTCCCCAGTTGTGGGGAATGAATTTAGAGTACCTCCTTAGTTTTAAGGAGGAAATAGCATCTCAGTACATCAATGGAATAGGGAAAAAGGAAAATAAACTTGAAAAACAATAACATCAATATCTCTGTACACAATGGCAACATAACATATTTTCTTATACAATTTTCATGGCCTGACTGTAGGTCCCCACAGCTAACATTCCATACAAGCGGAACCAAAGCACTGCTCCCACAGGAGGAATACTCTGCTTACCACAGGCCTTCATCTGTGAGATAGACAGCCGTCATATCTTCAATATTCCTAAAAGAAGACACAAAATATCTCTAACTACTACTAACTACTACACACACATTACCAAACAGAGGGGGTTATCATCCTCTATAGGGTAATCAATCAAATATATACAGTTTTTATGGCATGTGCGTTTCTGTTAGGATCATCGCTCCCTCAAAAGGAGTCCAGCAGTCCTCCTGCAGAGCGTACCCTAAACAGACATGCTCAACAGTTTAATCCGTCTGCCCGTTGGCAAATAAACTTTCTGTTTGGCTCTTAAACAAGAGTCCTTGTAGGAGTACTTGTGCAGCAAAGGGACTTACAGTCAGGTCCATAAATATTGGGACATCTACATAATTTTAATCTTTTTGGCTCTATACACCACCACAATGGATTTGAAATGAAACCAACAAGATGTGCTTTAACTGCAGACTTTCAGCTTCAATTTGATGGTATTTACATCCAAATCAGGTGAACGGTGTAGGAATTACAACAGTTTGTATATGTGCCTCCCACTTTTTAAGGGACCAATAGTAATGGGCCAATTGGCTGCTCAGCTGTTCCATGGCCAGGTGTGTGTTATTTCCTCATTATCCCATTAACAAGGAGCAGATAAAAGGTCCAGAGTTTATTTCAAGTGTGCTATTTGCATTTGGAATCTGTTGCTGTCAACTCTCAATATGAGATCCAAAGAGCTGTCACAATCAGTGAAGCAAGCCATCATTAGGCTGAAAAAACAAAACAAACCCATCAGAAAGATAGCAAAAACATTAGGTGTGGCCAAATCAACTGTTTGGAACATCCTTAAAAAGCAAGAACGCACCGGTGAGCTCAGCAACACCAAAAGACCCGGAAGACCACAGAAAACAACTGTGGTGGATGACCGAAGAATTCTTTCCTTGGTGAAGAAAACACCCTTCACAACAGTTGGCCAGATCAAGAACACTCTCCAGGAGGTAGGTGTATGTGTGTCAAAATCAACAATCAAGAGAAGACTTCACCAGAGTGAATACAGAGGGTTCACCACAAGATGTAAACCATTGGTGAGCCTCAAAAACAGGAAGGCCAGATTAGAGTTTGCCAAACATCTAAAAAAGCCTTCACAGTTCTGGAACAACATCCTATGGACAGATGAGACCAAGATCAACTTGTACCAAAGTGATGGAAAGAGAAGAGTATGGAGAAGGAAAGGAACTGCTCATGATCCAAAGCATACCACCTCATCAGTGAAGCATGGTGGTGGTAGTGACATGGCGTGGGCATGTATGGCTGCCAATGGAACTGGTTCTCTTGTATTTATTGATGATGTGACTGCTGACAAAAGCAGCAGAATGAATTCTGAACTGTTTCGGGCAATATTATCTGCTCATATTCAGCAAAATGCTTTAGAACTCATTGAACTGCGCTTCACAGTGCAGATGGACAATGACCCGAAGCATACTGCAAAAGCAACCAAAGAGTTTTTTAAGGGAAAGAAGTGGAATGTTATGCAATGGCCAAGTCAAACACCTGACCTGAATATGATTAAGCATGCATTTCACTTGCTGAAGACAAAACTGAAGGGAAAATGCCCCAAGAACAAGCAGGAACTGAAGACAGTTGCAGTAGAGGCCTGGCAGAGCATCACCAGGGATGAAACCCAGCATCTGGTGATGTCTATGCATTCCAGACTTCAGGCTGTAATTGACTGCAAAGGATTTGCAACCAAGTATTAAAAAGTGAAAGTTTGATGGATGATTGTTAATCTGTCCCATTACTTTTGGTCCCTTAAAAAGTAGGAGGCACATATACAAACTGTTGTAATTCCTACACCAGTCACCTGATTTGGATGTAAATGCCCCCAAATTAAACCTGAAAGTCTGCAGTTAAAGCACATCTTGATCGTTTCATTTCAAACCCATTGTGGTGGTGTATAGAGCCAAAAAAATTAGAATTGCGTTGATGTCCCAATATTTATGGACCTGACTGTAGCAGAGACAGCACACCCTAGTGTCCATAACTTTGTCCTTGTTAGGGACCATGAATGTGAGTCTCCTGCTGTGCAAAGTATTTGGGGAAAACCCACCCTAACCCATTTGCCATCCTGCAGTCAATCTGGGTACGAAATACATTTGTGAATACACTTCAACAATCCTACTCACAAGTAGTACCTCGGGTCAGGCAACCTTTTCCGACTGTCCCTTGGTCCTCTCACCGAGATAGAATAACTACGGGTGTTCTGTCTGGCCTTTACCACCAACACTCTATCTTTGTGGATCTCTCTTCCAAGTCTCCATTCACGGTGAATGTCTTTAAACCGGACCCAAACCTTACTGTCAGGTGTCCTCTTTGGCTTAGGAACGTGGAGATAATCCCAAACAAGTTCGTCCTCCCATGTTTCCTGGGAACTCTCAATAATTTCCATAATGTGTTCCGGAACATAGGGGTAGTCGAAGCCCCACTCCTGAGCTACTTTTCTCTGAACCTCTCTTTGGAAACTTGAGAGTCTAGGCAAGTCTTTAGCCTTTCCTCTACCAGGCAAAACACAAGCGTCAGTAGCTCTGCTGACCCATTGTTGAAACGTAGCTGTCCTAGTAGGAAGGGTAGTACTCGAAACATTAAACAGAGGTACTGGAGTTTTAACTGTACCAGATAACTTTCCTGACGCTCCTGTGGAAGCCTCCACTGAATTTGAACTTTCTAGGAAATATTCCTCCTCACTACTTGAATCAAACTCTTCTGGAGATGACCATTCGAACAGATTGTCCATAGATCCATATTTTTGCAAAATATGCGGTGATCCCCAATCTACAGCCCGGCCTCTGTCTACCCTGTCCGGCTCCCCCGAGGGATCCCCCTCCTGTTACATAGGCTCCTTCCGGGCGGGCAAATCAAAGGCCTTACTGCTAACCGGCTCCTCAGGAGTTTCTTCCAAAGACTGGGCAATAATTCAACAGTCCCTGGGTCCCCAGCCAGGCTACAGGCTTGTCCATCATATCCTACCTGATCTCCTGGTGGCTCCAATTCAGCTGAATCAGACGGGAGCTCCTCCACTGCTGCTGCAGGCGATAGATGACCCTCTCCGGCCAGCTCCAACCGAACACCGGTGTCAATCAGAACCCCGTCCTGCAAATCAGATAACCGCTGCATGGCAAGTGTATTCCCAACACCTTCCGCCATCTTCCTCTGCCTGTCTCGCTCTGGCGCGTGGCACGCTGAACACTGAAAACTTTTCCTCTGGGGTGTGCCTCCACCCCTCACTTGTTGGTTCAGCGCGCGAGGAACTGTAGCTGCACATTTTCAAATTCCTCACCAGCGACCCCTGATGGCAGATACTGTATACTGCAGTCTATCTTGGCAACAGTTACTGAAATGCAGACTTCGTTGCTATGGGAGATGGTTAGCGGTAAACGTGAAACCGATATCCCGGACGAGCCCCCAGATGAAGCGCTTACCCCTGAAGGAGCGGCTAAATAATTGTTATATCCATAATTCACGTTTACCAATGAACCCTCGCAGCCCATAGATTCAAAAAACACAGTCCATAATGCTTTTTCTCTTGCTTTATTAATTAACATGAACTGGGACGGGAGAAGGACTTCTTTTGAGATGCTCTTTTGTTACATTATCATCATTTCACTATCTCTTATGGAAGAACTAGAATCAATTGCGGATAATAGGGAATCACTTTCTGTGATTTCTTCAATCAGGGAAGATGGAAGTAGATTTGATAAAGAATAATTGATAAAGATTCACTCTGAATAACTCCTTTATCTGCAGAACTTTTCATGAACAGTCTGAATCTCTATATGTGTGCTTGCAGCTTCACCGCTTTCTTTTTACCACTACTTCCCATCTGCATGGTATTTCCAAGTTGAGCTTAGAAAAAGTCACTCTGAATAACCTCTCCCGCTTGACTGATTGGAATCCCCGGGGCATTACTGAACCCAAAGTCACAGGCCATCACCGCCTGTCTCACTGACTTGCGTACCAACATCCCTCAGCCTCTAGCAGTACCGTTCCCTTGGGCTTTCACTCACGTGATCAATAGTCCATGTGCCACTCATAAATGATCGATCGCCCAGTTTCCTTCCGCTTTGTTGCTACTTCCCGCAATGATTCTTTGTTCCTTTTTTCTCCTTTATGGACCGCTCCCTTCCCCGCAGGGGCAGACAAGGATACCAGCGACTATATGCTGTACGGTGTCGTCTCTTCCTCCATGGAGACCGGTTCCCCACCCTTCTCGCAAGGAGGGATCTCTGTTGGCTCCCCGGAGGGGGAAACCTCTCCCCTCCAGCATCCAGGCTGGCTTCTCCACGCTAGAACTGGAAGACTCCTTCCTAAGCCATGTGACCCGGCTTTTATATGAGAGTCCCAGGCATTACCAAGCAAATTAATGATTGGCTGAGACTAGCATACAAACTACCTGCCACTCAAATGAGAAATGAACAAACAGGCCTACTGTGATAGCACGAGCCTGCCTAAATTTACCTGACATTGTAAACTAGCAAAAAGGTCACCTACCTAAAAGTAGGTGCCCGCTACACTTACAGTGCAGAGTACATGTGCCCTGCTACATGTAGCTTGTTGCTGCATCCATGACGCAGGAAGTACAAACACAGGAAGAACGGTGGAGCATTACATATAAAGGAAGTGTGTCATAACATAAGGCAAATAAACTTGAGAAAACAAGTGCATTACCACAAAAGGTCACTAGATGGCAGCATGTGAACTAAATATAAATGTTCATAGAAAATGGTTAGGAAAACAGTCTATATCAATTCTATGCCCCGTTGGGGCAGCACACCTCGCTTTGTGCTAGACTGTGGTGCATTGCAGTGCACATGCCTTTTTAGGGTTTGATGGGTCCCCATTCACAATGAATTACACCACAGTGCACTAACGCACATAATGTTCAATACTGCAGCACACTGGTGTAAATGACCCCTAATGGTTTTTAGTCAATTTCATTTAAATACAAATAAAAAGAACAGTACCACTCAAATGCCCCCCAAACCTGTATCAGTTGGATCGGCACATAATTAAATTGGTGCAGGACGGGCAGGATTGGATTGTCAAGCTCCAGTAGACTTCAAGAAAATGGTGCTTTTTTTATTGACATAAAGTGCATGCATATAGGGCTGGATTTCCCCTTTATGTTCTATGCAGGTTAAGTAGCGTGGTGTATAGACTTTATCCAAATGAATAAAATGATATATGAAACATTATTTGTATTTCAACAAAATTCGCCCATCCACACACAAATGCCAGCTTACTGTGGCATAAACGTAAGTGGGTGAAAGGTGGCTTCAGCTCAGGCACACAGAGTCAGAAAACAGTCCGTAGCTTTGTTTTGTTATTTATTAGGGGGTTAACAACTTGGACAGGGATGGGAAGCTATGGGATACCCACTTAACTTCAGCAAACTTCAGGGACAACTTCCTATATACAGTTTCTCACAAAAGTGCGTACACCCCTCACATTTTTGTAAATATTTTATTATATCTTTTCATGTGAAATCACTTAAGAAATGACACTTTTCTACAATGTAAAGTAGTGAGTGTACAGCTTGTATAACAGTGTAAATTTGTTGTCCCCTCAAAATAAGTCAACACACAGCCATTAATGCCTAAACTGCTGGCAACAAAAGTGAGTACATCCCTAAGTGAAAATGTCCAAATTTGGCCCAACAAGGTCTCGGGTTAGAATGGGGAGCAGGTGTGTTAGAGATGGTGTTATTGCTCTCACTCTTTTATACTGGTCACTGGAAGTTCAACATGGCACCTCATGGCAAAGAACTCTCTGAAGATCTGAAAAAAAGAATTGTTATAGGGCGTACACACGGTTGGACTTTGTTCGGACATTCCGACAACAAAATCCTAGGATTTTTTCAGACGGATGTTGGCTCAAACTTGTTTTGTCTACACACGGTCGCACAAAGTTGTCGGAAAATCCGATCGTTCTAAACGCGGTGACGTAAAACACGTACGTCGGGACTATAAACGGGGCAGTGGCTAATAGCTTTCATCTCTTTATTTATTCAGAGCATGCATGGCACTTTGTCCGTCGGATTTGTGTACACACGATCGGAATTTCCGACAACAGATTTTGTTGTCGGAAAATTTTATCTCCTGCTCTCCAACTTTGTGTGTCGGAAAATCCGATGGAAAATGTCCGATGGAGCCCACACACGGTCGGAATTTCCGACAACACGCTCCGATCGGACATTTTCCATTGGAAAATCCGACCGTGTGTACGGGGCATTACTCTACATAAAGATGGCCTAGGCTATAAGAAGAGTGCCAAGACTCTGAAACTGAGCTGCACCACGATGGCCAAGACCATACAACGGTTTAACAGGGCAGGTTCTACTCCGAACAGGCCTCGCCATGGTCGACCAAAGAATTGAGTGCACGTGCTCAGCGTCATATCCAGAGGTTGTCTTTGGGAAATGGACGTATGAGTGGTGCCAGCATTGCTGCAGAGGTTGAAGGGGTGGGAGGTCATCCTTTCAGTGCTCAGACCATACGCCGCACACTGCATCAAATTGGTCTGCATGGCTGTCGTCCCAGAAGGAAGCCTCTTCTAAAGATGATGCACAAGAAAGCCCGCAAACAGTTTGCTGAAGACAAGCAGACTAAGGACATGGATTACTGGAACCATGTCCTGTGGTCTGATGAGACCAAGAAAAACTTATTTGGTTCAGATGGTGTCAAGCGTATGTGGTGGCAACCAGGTGAGGAGTACAAAGACAAGTGTGTCTTGTCTACAGTCAAGCATGGTGGTGGGAGTGTCATGGTCTGGGGCTGCATGAGTGCCAGCACTGGGGAGCTACAGTTCATTGAGGGAACCATGAATGCCAAATTTACTGCGACATACTGAAGCAGAGCATAATCCCCTCCCTTCAGAGACTGGGTCGCAGGGCAGTATTCCAATATGATAGCGACCCAAAACACACCTACTAGACGACCACTGCCTTGCTAAAGAAGCTGAGGGTAAATGTGATGGACTGGCCAAGCATGTCCCCAGGCCTAAACCTTATTGAGCATCTGTGGGGAATCCTCAAGCGGAAGGTGGAGGAGCACAAGGTCTCTAACATCCACCAGCTCCATGATGTCGTCATGGAGGAGTGGAAGAGGATTCCAGTGGCAACCTGTGAAGCTCTGGTGAACTCCATGCCCAAGAGGGATAAGGCAGTGCTAGAAAATATTGGGGGCCACACGAAATATTGACACTTTGGGCCCCATTGGACATTTTCACTTAGGGGTGTACTCACTTTTGTTGCCAGCGGTTTAGGCATTAATGGCTGTGTGTTGACTTATTTTGAGGGGACAACAAATTTACACTGTTATACAAGCTGTACACTCACTACTTTACATTGTAGCAAAGTATCATTTCTTCAGTGTTGTCACATGAAAAGATATAATAAAATATTTACAAAAATGTGAGGGGTGTACTCACTTTTGTGAGATACTGTACATGTATATACAGGCTTCTCTTCACTTTCCTCCTGCACACTATTGGCATTTTTCTTGCTCAGCTTCTGCTGGTACACTCCTAGGTGAACTTGACAGTCTTTGTCAGTTCAGTACTGACAATTACAAGCAGGAGGAATTCACAGTCCCTTAACAGTAGTACAAGTGGAGTGACATAGCATGTAACTTTGCCCTGTTTCCTTTTTGTGGTCACTGATCCCAGCACCACCTCTTCAGGCCCTGCCAGCCCACCTGACTGCAGCTGCCTCCTTCACTAGCCCTCCCGGCCTCTTCACACCAGTCCACCCAACTGACATCACCAGCCTACCTGGCTGACTCTCTGGAGATCTCTTAGAGAAAGGACTGAAGACTTAAGTGCACCTCTGTCTTCAAGGGAGACTGGCTACATGTGGTAGTCTCCCCCCTTTGTTGGACCCCACCACTGTTGATCTACTCACTTTGTCCTCCCCCTGCTCCAGTGCCTCCAGGAAAGATTGCTCCCTTGTGTCTTTGGCAGGATCTCTCCAGCACCCGAGCCATGGCCCAAGGAAGGTCACCCCCCCAGACTAGGGGGTACCCCTCAGGGCCACTGACAGCCTCACAAACACTGCATCTCTATCTTCCACTCGACTGCCCCTGCTGGCATGGCCCATGTCTGAGGTATTCTCTGCCCCCTGCCAGCACACTACTGGGGATTGGCCGAGGCCTCATAAATATGCATAGTAGCTCCTCCTAACCCCCGCCCTATAATTCCAGAAGCTTCTCCAACCTTCCAGACCAGGGGGAGGCACCAAGGATCTGCCCTGAACTCCAAGAACACTGACACAATTACAGACAGATTTACAGTGTGAGTCAGAGTATGCATACCATCCAACCGTCCCTGATTCGCCGGGATTGTCCTGCAAATTGGACCCTCTCCTGGAGTCCCGGCGAATCAGGGCTGAGTCCCGGAATGGCCGCGGCATGTGCGGGTTGCCATGGTTCCCGCACGCCGCGAGCTACACTTACATGGCAGCCGCATCTCTCCCCTCTGCCTCTTACACACAGTGCAGGAACCCGCCCCTCCTCCTCCTGTGCTGTAATGTTCTCCTGTACACAGAGGAGGAGGGGGGAGGAGGCACCCATGCTGCCTGAATGGCATTGGATAGCAGTCGATCTGAAAAAATTTACAATGCAGGTAACCCTTGCACTCCTGGCACATCAGGGATCATTTTCAAGTTCAGCTGGACTTAAACAGCATTTTACATTTTAGGAGAGTGCTGAGGGATTTCAGGTTATGTTATACCAGTCTTCAGGTTTGCCAGGTGGTAGAATTATTGCTGTGTGAAGATTGGCCCATACATGTCCCCAATTTCCAGCAATAGATTGTATTTTATGTATCATAGCCAACATCTTGGCAGTGTTGCCAGAGCTGGAGAAGAGTGCAAGCTCTTGGGGTTTTGGAAAAAGCATGTGCGCTTCCCTCCAAACTTACAATGCAGTGCGTAGTGCCTGGGTCCACATGTAGCCCATTGCCACTTTTTGTGTGGCCCATTGATCCCCTGCAGACACTTATCTGTAATCTGTCATGTACCATGACTCCAGTCTATGATTGCTGAAGCATGCCCCCAGTCTCCAACAACCCCTATAGCATGTTCATAGTCTCTGACAGTCTCTGGGAGCATATTAGCAGTCTATGGCATTCTCTTGGACCATATCTGCAGTCCCTGACAGTCTCTTGTAGCATAACTGCAGTCTCTGATAGTCTCTTGGAGCAGAATTGCAGTCTCTGACAGTTTCTTGGAGCATATCTGCAGTCTCTGACCACCTCCTGTATCATGTCTCTTGTATAATGTCTGCAGTCTCTGACAGTCTCTTGGAGCACGTCTGCAGTCTCTGACAGTCTCTTGGAGCATGTTCGCAGTCTCTGAAGTCTCTTGGAGCATGTTCGCAGTCTCTGACAGTCACTTGGAGAATGTCCGCAGTCTCTGACAGTCTCTTGGAGAATGTCCGCAGTCTGTGACAGTCTCTTGGAGCATGTTCGCAGTCTCTGACAGTCTCTTGGAGCAAGTCCACAGTCTCTGACAGTCTCCTGGAGCATGTTTGCAGTGTCTGACAGTCTCTTGGAACATGTCCGCAGTCTCTGACAGTCTCTTGAAGCATGTCCACAGTTTCTGACAGTCTCTTGGAGCATGTCCGCAGTCTGTGACAGTCTCTTGTAGCATGTTCGCAGTCTCTGACAGTCTCTTGGAGCAAGTCCACAGTCTCTGACAGTCCCCTGAAGCATGTTTGCAGTCTCTGACAGTCTCTTGGAACATGTCCGCAGTCTCTGACAGTCTCTTGGAGCATGTCCACAGTCTCTGACAGTCTCTTGGAGCATGTCTGCAGACTCTGACCATCTCCTGTATCTAGGGTTGCCACCTGTCCGGGATTCACCCGGACAGTACGGGTTTTGAAACATGTGCCCGGGTCTCTGCCCGCCTGAGACCCGGGCACATTATTCATTTCAGACCTGTGGCTCCCTGTGCCGAAGCTGTGTAATCAGTGCGGCCGTGGAGTTCGGGTCCGTAGCGCCGCCTTAGCGCTGCTTGATTTCTGCTCCTGCTCAGCTGTCTGAGTGCAGGACGGAGTCGGGACACAGAGGCAGAGGCGGAGCCTCGATGTTACCGGCCGGGTGCTCTCCTCCAGTCCTCTGGCTGCCAGCAGAAGGGACAAGGAGGTGGGCGGAGCCTCCCTATTCCCTGCTGGAGTGTCTGCACAGATCGCGCTGGGACTGAAGCCCAGCTTGTAAGGTAAGTTTTTACCATCCATGTCAGAATTTCAAAGAACTCTCACCTCTCCCCCCACCATACACTATACATACATATATACATACACCCCCCTCCCCCCACCATACACTATACATACACCCCCCCCTCCCCCCACCATACACTATACATACACCCCCCTCCCCCCACCATATACTATACATACATACACCCCCCTCCCCCCACCATATACTATACATACATACACCCCCCTCCCCCCAGCATACACTATACATACACCCCCCTCCCCCCACCATACACTATACATACACCCCCTCCCCCCACCATACACTATACAAACATACATACACCCCCTCCCCCCACCATACACTATACGTACATACATACACCCCCCCTCCCCCCACCATACACTATACATACACCCCCCCTCCCCCCACCATACACTATACATACACCCCCCTCCCCCCACCATACACTATACATACACCCCCCCTCCCCCCACCATACACTATACATACATACACCCCCTCCCCCCACCGTACACTATACATACATACATACACCCCCCCACCATACACTATACATACACCCCCCCTCCCCCCCACCATACACTATACATACACCCCCTCCCCCCACCATACACTATACATACATACATACACCCCCCCTCCCCCCACCATACACTATACATACACCCCCCCTCCCCCCACCATACACTATACATACACCCCCCTCCCCCCACCATACACTATACATACATATACACATACACCCCCCACCATACACTATACATAAATATATACATACACCCCCCTCCCCCCACCATACACTATACATACATATATAAATACACCCCCCCTCCCCCCACCATACACTATACAAACATATATACATACACCCCCCCTCCCCCCACCATACACTATACATACGTATATACATACACCCCCCTCTCTCCACCATGCACTATACATACATATATACGTACACCCCCCTACCCCCACCATACACTATATATACAGTTCTGCCAGCCCCCTCCCATATACCACCCATTCATATAGTTCTCTCTCTCCTCCTCATACACCATCCATATATACAGTTCCCCCCATATATACAGTCCTCCCCCCATACACCATCCATATATACAGTCCCCCCCATATACACAGTCTCCATATATACAGTCCTCCCCATATATACAGTCCTCCCCATATATACAGTCCTCCCCCCATATATACAGTCCTCCCCCCATATATACAGTCCTCTCCATATATACAGTCCCCCCCATATATACTGTTCTCCACCCCCCCATACACCATCCATATATACAGTTCTCACCGGGTGACACCGTCCACTGCCCTACTGATACCGTCCTCTGCCCTACTGACACCATCCACTGCTCTACTGACACCGTCCACTGCCCTACTGACACCGTCCACTGCCCTACTGACACCGTCCACTGCTCTACTGACACCGTCCACTGCTCTACTGACACCGTCCACTGCCCTACTGACACCGTCCACTGCCCTACTGACACCGTCCACTGCTCTACTGACTCCGTCCTCTGCTCTACTGACACCGTCCACTGCTCTACTGACACCGTCCACTGCTCTACTGACACCGTCCACTGCCCTACTGACACCGTCCACTGCCCTACTGACACCATCCACTGCTCTACTGACACCGTCCACTGCCCTACTGACACCGTCCACTGCTCTACTGACACCGTCCACTGCCCTACTGACACCGTCCACTGCCCTACTGACACCGTCCTCTGCCCTACTGACACCGTCCACTGCCCTACTGACACCGTCCACTGCTCTACTGACACCTTCCTCTGCTCTACTGACACCGTCCACTGCTCTACTGACACCGTCCACTGCCCCACTGACACCGTCCACTGCCCCACTGACACCGTCCACTGCCCCACTGACACCGTCCACTGCCCCACTGACACCGTCCACTGCCCTACTGACATCGTCCACTGCTCTACTCACACCGTCCTCTGCCCCACTGACACCGTCCTCTGCTCCACTCACACCATCCACTGCCCTACTGACACCGTCCTCTGCTCTACTGACACCGTCCACTGCTCTACTGATACCGTCCTCTGCCCTACTGACACCGTCCTCTGCCCTTCTGACACCGTCTACTGCTCTACTGACACCATCCACTGCCCTACTGACACAGTCCTCTGCCATACTGACACCATCCACTGCTCTACTGACACCATCCACTGCTCTACTGACACCGTCCTCTGCTCTACTGACACCGTCCTCTGCCCTACTGACACCGTCCACTACCCTACTGACACCGTCCACTGCTCTACTGACACCGTCCACTGCTCTACTGACACCGTCCACTGCCCTACTGACACCGTCCACTGCCCTACTGACACCGTCCACTGCTCTACTGACACCGTCCACTGCTCTACTGACACCGTCCACTGCTCTACTGACACCGTCCACTGCTCTACTGACACCAACCACTGCGCTACTGGCTGACAGTGTCCGCTTTTAAGGTAGGCTATTTTCATATTTTAACTGACATTTCTTTTATTAATCGAATCATATTTTATGGGTACACTAATGCTTTTGTTTTATTTAACCATGCCCCTTTAAGTCCCCCCCCCCACTGTTAATGCAATGGCCACAGCCACTGTTCACTGTAGCACACCTCATTACTACTCTCTTTGGGTAACCCAAGGTATTTTACAATGATATAGCATGTACTACAAAAAAATTGCCGTGCGCCGCAAAAGTGTTCGGGTTTGGCTTGAAGAAAAGGTGGCAACCCTACCTGTATCCTGTATCATGTCTCTTGTATCATGTCCGCAGTCTCTGATCACCTATTGTATCATGTCCGCGGTCTCTGATCATCTCCTGTATGATGTCTGCAGTCTCTGACCATCTCCTGTACTATGTCTGCAGTTTCTGACCATCTCCTGTAGTATGTCTGCAGTCTCTGACCATCTCGTGTATTATGTCTACAGTCTCTGACCATCTCCTGTAGTATGTCTGCAGTTTTTAAGCATCTCCTGTACCATGTCCGCAGTCTTTGACCATCTTCTGTATTATGTCCATACCTCTGCTATGCAGTCACTGACTATTTTAATTAAGTTCTTTAAGTTAGGCTCAGGCAAAGCAATCAAAGCATATTTTATAGGTACAAGGAAGGTACAAAAAAGGTTTTGTTTAACCACATCCCTTAAGCCCCTCCCACTGCTAGGCGCTTGACCACTCCCACAATTTGCCGCGACGTAACTCGCCGCAGGTCTTTTTACTCCTCCAGTGTCCCTCATTCAGATGTTCAAAAGTTGGGCGGTACAGCGTATGGTTTCCCTGCCCTAACTCTAGCACACATACTAGAGGGTGCTACACAAATAATGTTTCATATATCATTTTATTAATTTGGATAAAGTCTATACACCACGCGCCTTAATGTGCAAAGAACATAAAATTAGAAATCCAACCCTATATGCATGCATTATGTGTCAATTAATAAAAGTATGGAATACTCCACCAAGTGACTGAGTTCAGGTGCTTGCAGTAAAGAATACTGTTAATGCTACAGCATACAAAGCCATTTTGAACAATTTTGCACTTCCAACTTTGCGGTAACAGTTTGGGGAAGGCCCTTTCCTGTTTCTGCATGACTGTGCCCCTGTGCAGAAAGCCAACTTCATAAAGACATGGTTTAATAAGTTTGGTGTGGAGGAACTTGAGTGGCCTGTACATAGCCCTAACCTCAACTCTGCAGAATATGTTTGGTATTGTAAGGTAAGGGCACAATGTGCCTGGTGTAGTTCCCTTTTCTTGTCACAAAATGGCGCCAGAGTTAATAGATTAGGATAGGTCCATGACCACTTGGATTAATAGGCACTATCCTTTCGGCTCCACATCTAACCACTGTCCAAAGCTTGCCTCCTCAACCCATGCAACATCTCCAAAATATGCCTCTTCCTAACCAATGACACCATAACTCCTTCCTCATTGGCTCACCTTTACATAATCCCCTGTTCAGTCCATCATGAATGATGCTGCTAGACTCATCCACCTCTCGAACCATTTCGTGTCTGCTACTCCTCTCTGCAAATCCCACTATTGGCTTCCACTCACCCAATGAATTAAATTCAAAATACTAACAACAACCTTCAGACCTGGCACAAACTTACTTTGACCTGGTTTGGGCGTTGTAATGCCCTGAAAATGACGGCCCTACCCCGAGTTTTATATTTACTCCAAACATTACCGATAAAGTTACCAACGACCTTCTTTAAGCAAATACAGTCTATCGTGAGGGAGTTTATCTGGTCTCATAAATCCCCCAGAATAAACATGCAAACACTGTCTAGACCCAAGGAGAAGGGGGGCATCGGTCTACCAGACATCTCCCGGTACTACCGAGCTGTACACCTTGCCAGGATAGTTGATTGGCATTGCAATAAAGACTCAAAACAATGGGTGGGAATGGAAATTGAAGACTCCTCTATCCCCCTGCTCTCATCACCGTGGCTCTTGTCTCCATTCCCAGAGGACCAGAAAACTCATCCGTTAATAGGAGCTACCCTCCAGGTAGCGAGGAAAATATTCCGTACTACAGACATATCACTGTTGCCCTCCCCCCTGACACCTATCATAGGCAACCCAGATTTTACTCCTGGACTTACAAACCGTAGACTGAGACAATTAATTACTTCTGAGAAACAGTCTTTAGGTGAGGTTTGGCCCCAGGGGGAGCTCCCATCTTCTTCCACCATCTCTAGACTCACTGAACCACCATTAGACAATCTCAGTATCATCCAGCTTAGACACTTTCTGCAGACTCTTCAGAAGGCTCCTTATGTCCCTCGGGGCCACACCCCTCTGGAATCCCTTTGTAAATCTGGGGAACCGATAAGACACGCACTCTCATTTTTATATAGCCTCCTCACTATTCAGGGGGGGGACAAGATTCCAGAGTTCCTATTGAAGTGGGAAAGAGACCTGGGGACTCAGTTTACCACACAACAAAGGGAGAAGGTCTTGGCTTTGGCACACAAGTCCTCGATCGCGAGCCATTATCAAAAATCGGGATACAAAATCCTGACCAGGTGGTATAGAGTCCCATATATGTTGCACAAAATGAATCCTTCGCTGTCGGATAGGTGTTGGAGGTGTGGCACAGAGGTGGGAAATATGCTACATGTTTTTTGGTCGTGTCCGATCCTGAGACCCTTTTGGGAGGAGGTGACTTCGACTATTCAAAGTTTGACCTCGGTCGAACTAAAAGATAACCCAGCCGCATGCCTACTACACCTAACCACCAGACCTACTCGCAAATACAAGAAAACCTTGACAATGCAACTCCTGAACGCTGCGAGAGCCTGTATCCCCGTGTTATGGAGAGATCCCCTTCCACCTACCAGGGTCCTGTGGTATTCGAAAGTGAACTGTATCCTACGTATGGAGGAACTGACTGCAACTCTACAAAACAAGGAGGAGCAATTTATTGACAAGTGGAGACCCTGGAGATATTTTGTGGGTACTAACACATATCTACAGGAGTTGGCACAAGCACAAACCCAGCCTACCTGAGATGGCAACCCCGCAGATAGTAATAAAACAGGCGCCTGTACTTACCCCATTGGGGTTCGTCAAGTGGGTATGACGGGGGGGCGGTGTCGCAGCCATTCCTTTCCATCCCCTTTTTTTTTTTTTTTTATCTCTCCCCCCCGTCTCCCTAAGGCCTATTTGTCCTTCCCCCTCCCCGCCTCCCTCTTTACTCTTTTCTCTATCCTCCCTTTTCTGTTCTTTTGTACTGATAAGCTCACCAGGTAGCCGTGGTGACGGCGTTAACGAATTAATGAGAATATGCTATTCACGGTGAGCAGGAAATACATACTCGCATGGTATTAGACACATTTGTCTTAAAATGATTTAAATATTGTATCATATCTCAATACTGTTTAAGATTTGTTCAAGACCTATGCAAGGAGGCCCATTTGTAGGCTACCTTGCTTTATTATGTTTAGGAATGATGCATAGTTGGCTGGTACACACATGTATTACCTCATTTGTTTGGAGGACAACTAGATCTTGGTCTACAGTCTCAATCTACCTGATCCAAAATGTGTCACTGTATGGAAATGTATGACCTGCTATACACTATACTATGTATCTATGCCTGCTTTATAATAAAATAAAGGAATTTAAAAAAAAAAAATACTAACAACAACATACAAAGCTGTCCACAACTCAGATACATCACTAACCTAGTCTCAAAATACCAACCACATTGTTCTATTTGTTCCTCCCAAGACTTCCTGTTATCTAGCTCCCTTGTCAGTTCCTCCCATGCTTGCCTCCAGGACTTTTCCTGAGCCTCTCGCATCCTATGGAACTCCCTACCCCAATCTGTCCGACTATCTCCTACTCTGTCTACATTTAGACAATCCCTGAAAACCCTTCTCTTCAGAGAAGCATATCCTGCCTTTACCTAATTACTGTATTTTTAATTTGTCCATTAAGCTCATCCCTTTTGTATCACTCGACCCTCCCTTCTAGACTGTAAGCTCTACTGAGCTGGGCCCTCTGATTTCCTTAGTGATTTGTATTTTAACCGTACTGTCTGCCCTCACGTTGTAAAGTGCTAAGCAAACTGTTGGCGCTATATAATTCCCATATAATAATAATATTGGGTAGTGTAGGTATTGTAGGAGACACTATCAGTCAGAAAAAGTAGCATGCCAGTGATAGGTAAGGGGCACTTGTTGTAAATGCTAACCCCACCCCGGGTAGCAGGCTGGCATATAAATAGCTTTGTCGGGGAACCACGTGGGTTTGGTCTTGATGGGTATCACTGAGGGACAATCTATAGCAGGATGTATGCTGTAAGGATCTATCTCAGAGCTTCCCCTTAGTAGGGAAGAATACAAGGAGAGGATCAGGAATTTTCTTGATTTTGTACATCACTGGCTAGGGATGCAGGACTCTGGGCAACCCCTGTAAGGCACAGGCTACTGCCTGACTCAAGCCACACTCTCTATCAAATGTTCTCTTTGTAACTGAAGTTTTATGCTGTTACCTGGGATTAGGATGATTGTAGTTGTCACTGGCAACCTGTTAAGTAAGCTTTTTTCTTCTGGACACTTCCTTCCCCTAACCAGTATTAGGAACTTCTGTTAATGGACTTGTGTGATTGTCAGCTGCTGTGTGACTTATTGCTGTAGGGCCTGTAGCAGGCATGGGAGGTGCAGCTGGAGAATACTGCTAGGCCAGGCTGGGTGTCTCTGGAGGTATTAGCTCATGCAAAGGGGTGAGCCATAGTATATTACAAGGTCCATGGGTACCCCAATGAGCCCATAGGATCTCAGTGTGCTTTGGGTAACATTTGCCACATTCAAGCATGAATGGGTTAATGAGTACATGTGGTGACCATGCAGCCCGGCACGTGACACTCTGGCATTATTATACAACATTATGAAATGGAATAACCATTGTCAGCCAGGTCTTCCCGTCCAACATCAGTTCCTATTTAATCAATATCTAAGCCAGAAGGGACTTTTATAGCTTTAGCATACCTCAGCGAGGGCATTATGTAGGGCAGATCTAGACAAGAGTCAGATTTAATAATAATAATTGGTTCCTGGCATGTAATTTATCTTGGTACAGTATTTTTTCTTTACAACTGAAAACACCCAATTGCCTTACCATTATATCTATCAGCTTAAATAGGAAAAACACTTGACTCCTAGCAATTCAAATGCAAAGAACTATTACTGCAATGACAACATGATATCTGCATTTGGACATCAGTTTGTCAAAATGGATTTTTGGGTTTAAAGTGTATAGATAGCAATTTTTAAGTTTTAAGGGAAAGGGTTAGAACCTCCATCCAGTTTTTATTATTGTCTGTGGCACCCCTGGGGAGTTTTACCCTCTCTCTCTGTCCTGGTGATATCCCCACTGAGACAAAACTTGATGGGAAATCCAAAACTTGATGGGAAATCAAGAGCAACTTTCCAGTGGGGACACCTGTTCCAATGACAACTGTGTAAGTGGGGCATCCCCTCACTTTGGATTTCCTCTCACTTCCTGTATTGTTTCCTGGACAGGAGGTGTAGGGGAAATCTCACAACTGAACACCACTAGCAAAAATAAAAAAAAAGACATGGCTTTTAATACCCCTTTGTATTCTATGCAAAACAACAGCAAACATTAAATTTAAGTAAAATAAAAAGAAAATCATAATAAATTTCCCCTGGCCTCCAACTACCTCTTATTAAACAATTTTCTTATCTATGAGGAAGCTGTTCCTAAAAGACCAAAAAAAACCCCATCATTATGCAATAGATGTCAGGTAAAATATGATATATTGCATATGACTATTATGAGCTTTAGGCTCCTTGTCAAAAACTCCAACCTGACCAATGGTCTTTTACCCTTTGAAGGTGGCCAGAGGGTATCTACTGAAATCTGGAGAGCTTTATGCCCTGTACACGCAGTCGGACATTCCGACAACAAAATCAATGGATTTTTTCTGTTGGCTCAACTTGTCTTGCATACACACGGTCACACAAATTTTGTCGGCAATTCCAAACGTCAAGGACGTGGTGACGTACAACACGCACAACGAGCCGAGAAAAATGAAGTTCAATAGTCAGTGTGGCTCTTCTGCTTGATTCCAAGCATGCGTGGAACTTTGGAATTTACGACAACAGATTTTGTTGACGGAAAATTTGAGATCCAGATCTCAAATTTTGTGTGACGGAAATTCCGATGGAAAATGTCTGATGGAGCCTACACACAGTCGGAATTTCCAACAACAAGCTCCCATCGAACATTTTCCTTCGGAAAATCCGACTGTGTGTACGGGGCATTACAGTCAGTCAGATAGCCACCCTTCCAAAAACCACTGGTGTCAGGTAAAAGGCAGCAAATATCTAATGGAGGTTCTATTAGACATTCACTGCCTTTTACCTGCCAAATGTTACCTAGGAAGGTACTCTCTAGAGAACAAATGGCACCTCCAACCTTTTGACTGCTATGGTTAAAACATACATTATAATTTACATTGAATTTACAAATGAGCCTTGGTGTGTATATCCCATAATTATGCCTAGCTTATACATCAATCTTGTGCTTGGTACAATTAAAATATTTTATGAGCTAACTGTCCTTATTTATTATTGCTCAACTACATATAATAACATATGTGGAATCAAGTATTAACTCCCCGACATTTCATTCCAGACAAAGCCATCGTGCCTTTGCCAAGTGACGAGGCTTTTTGCCACTGTGCCTTTTTATGAACTCTAGAGAAAAAAAGCAGAAACGCATCTTGAATCTCTAGAGTTTTGGTGCATAAATAGTAACTGTTGTGTTGGTTCCTTACATACACGACCATACTCACCTACACTTGCCCTGTATGTCTCCCCTCTATTAAATACCCTGAAGCCCTATAACCATTTGGCAACAAACCTACTCTCAAAATCATATGTCATAATGTTTCTGTGCTTCAAATAGAGATTGGAAAAATATAATCTTTTATGTGGACTACGGCAGGGAGACCTTATACAGTAGGACCCTGGGGTAATAAAAGCAGTTTGCAGCTGTGGCCAGTTTTGTTACACAGCTTTCACTAAAGGTTTACCTCTGGCCCTGAAATGGTTCTGATGGGCCATGGAGGAAAGCTGTCACTGTTACTAAAGTGGACCCCAAAATTTGTACAGCATTAGATTCAGACAGAATCTCATTAATTTGGATGTCCTGAGCCAAATCTATGTGTTTTTTGACATTTCGGTTTACCAAAGGGCTAGTACACCTTTGCCTACTGCACTAGTTAACTTACCACCCCAAGCCTACCACCAACAAGATCCAAACTTGGTATCCCTGGTGAAATAACTGGCTGCTGCTACTTCTCATACTTCTCTACTCTCTACTGCTCTACTGACACCGTCCACTGCCCTACTGACACCGTCCACTGCTCTACTGACACCGTCCACTGCCCTACTGACACCGTCCACTGCCCTACTGACACCGTCCTCTGCCCTACTGACACCGTCCACTGCCCTACTGACACCGTCCACTGCTCTACTGACACCTTCCTCTGCTCTACTGACACCGTCCACTGCCCCACTGACACCGTCTACTGCCCCACTGACACCGTCCACTGCCCCACTGACACCGTCCACTGCCCTACTGACATCGTCCACTGCTCTACTCACACCGTCCTCTGCCCCACTGACACCGTCCTCTGCTCCACTCACACCATCCACTGCCCTACTGACACCGTCCTCTGCTCTACTGACACCGTCCACTGCTCTACTGATACCGTCCTCTGCCCTACTGACACCGTCCTCTGCCCTTCTGACACCGTCTACTGCTCTACTGACACCATCCACTGCCCTACTGACACAGTCCTCTGCCATACTGACACCATCCACTGCTCTACTGACACCATCCACTGCTCTACTGACACCGTCCTCTGCTCTACTGACACCGTCCTCTGCCCTACTGACACCGTCCACTACCCTACTGACACCGTCCACTGCTCTACTGACACCGTCCACTGCTCTACTGACACCGTCCACTGCTCTACTGACACCGTCCACTGCCCTACTGACACCGTCCACTGCCCTACTGACACCGTCCACTGCTCTACTGACACCGTCCACTGCTCTACTGACACCGTCCACTGCTCTACTGACACCATCCACTGCTCTACTGACACCAACCACTGCGCTACTGGCTGACAGTGTCCGCTTTTAAGGTAGGCTATTTTCATATTTTAACTGACATTTCTTTTATTAATCGAATCATATTTTATGGGTACACTAATGCTTTTGTTTTATTTAACCATGCCCCTTTAAGTCCCCCCCCACTGTTAATGCAATGGCCACAGCCACTGTTCACTGTAGCACACCTCATTACTACTCTCTTTGGGTAACCCAAGGTATTTTACAATGATATAGCATGTACTACAAAAAAATTGCCGTGCGCCGCAAAGTGTTCGGGTTTGGCTTGAAGAAAAGGTGGCAACCCTACCTGTATCCTGTATCATGTCTCTTGTATCATGTCCGCAGTCTCTGATCACCTATTGTATCATGTCCGCGGTCTCTGATCATCTCCTGTATGATGTCTGCAGTCTCTGACCATCTCCTGTACTATGTCTGCAGTTTCTGACCATCTCCTGTAGTATGTCTGCAGTCTCTGACCATCTCGTATATTATGTCTACAGTCTCTGACCATCTCCTGTAATATGTCTGCAGTTTTTAAGCATCTCCTGTACCATGTCCGCAGTCTTTGACCATCTTCTGTATTATGTCCATACCTCTGCTATGCAGTCCCTGACTATTTTAATTAAGTTCTTTAAGTTAGGCTCAGGCAAAGCAATCAAAGCATATTTTATAGGTACAAGGAAGGTACAAAAAAGGTTTTGTTTAACCACATCCCTTAAGCCCCTCCCACTGCTAGGCGCTTGACCACTCCCACAATTTGCCGCGACGTAACTCGCCGCAGGTCTTTTTACTCCTCCAGTGTCCCTCATTCAGATGTTCAAAAGTTGGGCGGTACAGCGTATGGTTTCCCTGCCCTAACTCTAGCACACATACTAGAGGGTGCTACACAAATAATGTTTCATATATCATTTTATTAATTTGGATAAAGTCTATACACCACGCGCCTTAATGTGCAAAGAACATAAAATTAGAAATCCAACCCTATATGCATGCATTATGTGTCAATTAATAAAAGTATGGAATACTCCACCAAGTGACTGAGTTCAGGTGCTTGCAGTAAAGAGTACTGTTAATGCTACAGCATACAAAGCCATTTTGAACAATTTTGCACTTCCAACTTTGCGGTAACAGTTTGGGGAAGGCCCTTTCCTGTTTCTGCATGACTGTGCCCCTGTGCAGAAAGCCAACTTCATAAAGACATGGTTTAATAAGTTTGGTGTGGAGGAACTTGAGTGGCCTGTACATAGCCCTAACCTCAACTCTGCAGAATATGTTTGGTATTGTAAGGTAAGGGCACAATGTGCCTGGTGTAGTTCCCTTTTCTTGTCACAAAATGGCGCCAGAGTTAATAGATTAGGATAGGTCCATGACCACTTGGATTAATAGGCACTATCCTTTCGGCTCCACATCTAACCACTGTCCAAAGCTTGCCTCCTCAACCCATGCAACATCTCCAAAATATGCCTCTTCCTAACCAATGACACCATAACTCCTTCCTCATTGGCTCACTTTACATAATCCCCTGTTCAGTCCATCATGAATGATGCTGCTAGACTCATCCACCTCTCGAACCATTTAGTGTCTGCTACTCCTCTCTGCAAATCCCACTATTGGCTTCCACTCACCCAATGAATTAAATTCAAAATACTAACAACAACCTTCAGACCTGGCACAAACTTACTTTGACCTGGTTTGGGCGTTGTAACGCCCTGAAAATGACGGCCCTACCCCGAGTTTTATATTTACTCCAAACATTACCGATAAAGTTACCAACGACCTTCTTTAAGCAAATACAGTCTATCGTGAGGGAGTTTATCTGGTCTCATAAATCCCCCAGAATAAACATGCAAACACTGTCTAGACCCAAGGAGAAGGGGGGCATCGGTCTACCAGACATCTCCCGGTACTACCGAGCTGTACACCTTGCCAGGATAGTTGATTGGCATTGCAATAAAGACTCAAAACAATGGGTGGGAATGGAAATTGAAGACTCCTCTATCCCCCTGCTCTCATCACCGTGGCTCTTGTCTCCATTCCCAGAGGACCAGAAAACTCATCCGTTAATAGGAGCTACCCTCCAGGTAGCGAGGAAAATATTCCGTACTACAGACATATCACTTTTGCCCTCCCCCCTGACACCTATCATAGGCAACCCAGATTTTACTCCTGGACTTACAAACCGTAGACTGAGACAATTAATTACTTCTGAGAAACAGTCTTTAGGTGAGGTTTGGCCCCAGGGGGAGCTCCCATCTTCTTCCACCATCTCTAGACTCACTGAACCACCATTAGACAATCTCAGTATCATCCAGCTTAGACACTTTCTGCAGACTCTTCAGAAGGCTTCTTATGTCCCTCGGGGCCACACCCCTCTGGAATCCCTTTGTAAATCTGGGGAACCGATAAGACACGCACTCTCATTTTTATATAGCCTCCTCACTATTCAGGGGGGGGACAAGATTCCAGAGTTCCTATTGAAGTGGGAAAGAGACCTGGGGACTCAGTTTACCACACAACAAAGGGAGAAGGTCTTGGCTTTGGCACACAAGTCCTCGATCGCGAGCCATTATCAAGAATCGGGATACAAAATCCTGACCAGGTGGTATAGAGTCCCATATATGTTGCACAAAATGAATCCTTCGCTGTCGGATAGGTGTTGGAGGTGTGGCACAGAGGTGGGAAATATGCTACATGTTTTTTGGTCGTGTCCGATCCTGAGACCCTTTTGGGAGGAGGTGACTTCGACTATTCAAAGTTTGACCTCGGTCGAACTAAAAGATAACCCAGCCGCATGCCTACTACACCTAACCACCAGACCTACTCGCAAATACAAGAAAACCTTGACAATGCAACTCCTGAACGCTGCGAGAGCCTGTATCCCCGTGTTATGGAGAGATCCCCTTCCACCTACCAGGGTCCTGTGGTATTCGAAAGTGAACTGTATCCTACGTATGGAGGAACTGACTGCAACTCTACAAAACAAGGAGGAGCAATTTATTGACAAGTGGAGACCCTGGAGATATTTTGTGGGTACTAACACATATCTACAGGAGTTGGCACAAGCACAAACCCAGCCTACCTGAGATGGCAACCCCGCAGATAGTAATAAAACAGGCGCCTGTACTTACCCCATTGGGGTTCTGCAAGTGGGTATGACGGGGGGGCCATTCCTTTCCATCCCCTTTTTTTTTTTTTTTTATCTCTCCCCCCCGTCTCCCTAAGGCCTATTTGTCCTTCCCCCTCCCCGCCTCCCTCTTTACTCTTTTCTCTATCCTCCCTTTTCTGTTCTTTTGTACTGATAAGCTCACCAGGTAGCCGTGGTGACGGCGTTAACGAATTAATGAGAATATGCTATTCACGGTGAGCAGGAAATACATACTCGCATGGTATTAGACACATTTGTCTTAAAATGATTTAAATATTGTATCATATCTCAATACTGTTTAAGATTTGTTCAAGACCTATGCAAGGAGGCCCATTTGTAGGCTACCTTGCTTTATTATGTTTAGGAATGATGCATAGTTGGCTGGTACACACATGTATTACCCCATTTGTTTGGAGGACAACTAGATCTTGGTCTACAGTCTCAATCTACCTGATCCAAAATGTGTCACTGTATGGAAATGTATGACCTGCTATACACTATACTATGTATCTATGCCTGCTTTATAATAAAATAAAGGAATTTAAAAAAAAAAAATACTAACAACAACATACAAAGCTGTCCACAACTCAGATACATCACTAACCTAGTCTCAAAATACCAACCACATTGTTCTATTTGTTCCTCCCAAGACTTCCTGTTATCTAGCTCCCTTGTCAGTTCCTCCCATGCTTGCCTCCAGGACTTTTCCTGAGCCTCTCGCATCCTATGGAACTCCCTACCCCAATCTGTCCGACTATCTCCTACTCTGTCTACATTTAGACAATCCCTGAAAACCCTTCTCTTCAGAGAAGCATATCCTGCCTTTACCTAATTACTGTATTTTTAATTTGTCCATTAAGCTCATCCCTTTTGTATCACTCGACCCTCCCTTCTAGACTGTAAGCTCTACTGAGCTGGGCCCTCTGATTTCCTTAGTGATTTGTATTTTAACCGTACTGTCTGCCCTCACGTTGTAAAGTGCTAAGCAAACTGTTGGCGCTATATAATTCCCATATAATAATAATATTAGGTAGTGTAGGTATTGTAGGAGACACTATCAGTCAGAAAAAGTAGCATGCCAGTGATAGGTAAGGGGCACTTGTTGTAAATGCTAACCCCACCCCGGGTAGCAGGCTGGCATATAAATAGCTTTGTCGGGGAACCACGCGGGTTTGGTCTTGATGGGTAGCACTGAGGGACAATCTATAGCAGGATGTATGCTGTAAGGATCTATCTCAGAGCTTCCCCTTAGTAGGGAAGAATACAAGGAGAGGATCAGGAATTTTCTTGATTTTGTACATCGCTGGCTAGGGATGCAGGACTCTGGGCAACCCCTGTAAGGCACAGGCTACTGCCTGACTCAAGCCACACTCTCTATCAAATGTTCTCTTTGTAACTGAAGTTTTATGCTGTTACCTGGGATTAGGATGATTGTAGTTGTCACTGGCAACCTGTTAAGTAAGCTTTTTTCTTCTGGACACTTCCTTCCCCTAACCAGTATTAGGAACTTCTGTTAATGGACTTGTGTGATTGTCAGCTGCTGTGTGACTTATTGCTGTAGGGCCTGTAGCAGGCATGGGAGGTGCAGCTGGAGAATACTGCTAGGCCAGGCTGGGTGTCTCTGGAGGTATTAGCTCATGCAAAGGGGTGAGCCATAGTATATTACAAGGTCCATGGGTACCCCAAGGAGCCCATAGGATCTCAGTGTGCTTTGGGTAACATTTGCCACATTCAAGCATGAATGGGTTAATGAGTACATGTGGTGACCATGCAGCCCGGCACGTGGCACTCCGGCATTATTATACAACATTATGAAATGGAATAACCATTGTCAGCCAGGTCTTCCCGTCCAACATCAGTTCCTATTTAATCAATATCTAAGCCAGAAGGGACTTTTATAGCTTTAGCATACCTCAGCGAGGGCATTATGTAGGGCAGATCTAGACAAGAGTCAGATTTAATAATAATAATTGGTTCCTGGCATGTAATTTATCTTGGTACAGTATTTTTTCTTTACAACTGAAAACACCCAATTGCCTTACCATTATATCTATCAGCTTAAATAGGAAAAACACTTGACTCCTAGCAATTCAAATGCAAAGAACTATTACTGCAATGACAACATGATATCTGCATTTGGACATCAGTTTGTCAAAATGGATTTTTGGGTTTAAAGTGTATAGATAGCAATTTTTAAGTTTTAAGGGAAAGGGTTAGAACCTCCATCCAGTTTTTATTATTGTCTGTGGCACCCCTGGGGAGTTTTACCCTCTCTCTCTGTCCTGGTGATATCCCCACTGAGACAAAACTTGATGGGAAATCCAAAACTTGGGAAATCAAGAGCAACTTTCCAGTGGGGACACCTGTTCCAATGACAACTGTGTAAGTGGGGCATCCCCTCACTTTGGATTTCCTCTCACTTCCTGTATTGTTTCCTGGACAGGAGGTGTAGGGGAAATCTCCCCAACTGAACACCACTAGCAAAAATTAAAAAAAAGACATGGCTTTTAATACCCCTTTGTATTCTATGCAAAACAACAGCAAACATTAAATTTAAGTAAAATAAAAAGAAAATCATAATAAATTTCCCCTGGCCTCCAACTACCTCTTATTAAACAATTTTCTTATCTATGAGGAAGCTGTTCCTAAAAGACCAAAAAAAACCCCCATCATTATGCAATAGATGTCAGGTAAAATATGATATATTGCGTATGACTATTATGAGCTTTAGGCTCCTTGTCAAAAACTCCAACCTGACCAATGGTCTTTTACCCTTTGAAGGTGGCCAGAGGGTATCTACTGAAATCTGGAGAGCTTTATGCCCCGTACACACGGTCGGACATTCCGACAACAAAATCCATGGATTTTTTCTGTTGGCTCAACTTGTCTTGCATACACACGGTCACACAAATCTTGTCGGAAATTCCAAACGTCAAGGACGTGGTGACGTACAACACGCACAACGAGCCGAGAAAAATGAAGTTCAATAGTCAGTGTGGCTCTTCTGCTTGATTCCAAGCATGCGTGGAACTTTGGAATTTACGACAACAGATTTTGTTGACGGAAAATTTGAGATCCAGATCTCAAATTTTGTGTGACGGAAATTCCGATGGAAAATGTCTGATGGAGCCTACACACAGTCGGAATTTCCAACAACAAGCTCCCATCGAATCCGACTGTGTGTACGGGGCATTACAGTCAGTCAGATAGCCACCCTTCCAAAAACCACTGGTGTCAGGTAAAAGGCAGCAAATATCTAATGGAGGTTCTATTAGACATTCACTGCCTTTTACCTGCCAAATGTTACCTAGGAAGGTACTCTCTAGAGAACAAATGGCACCTCCAACCTTTTGGCTGCTATGGTTAAAACATACATTATAATTTACATTGAATTTACAAATGAGCCTTTGTTGTGTATATCCCATAATTATGCCTAGCTTATACATCAATCTTGTGCTTGGTACAATTAAAATATTTTATGAGCTAACTGTCCTTATTTATTATTGCTCAACTACATATAATAACATATGTGGAATCAAGTATTAACTCCCCGACATTTCATTCCAGACAAAGCCATCGTGCCTTTGCCAAGTGACGAGGCTTTTTGCCACTGTGCCTTTTTATGAACTCTAGAGAAAAAAAGCAGAAACGCATCTTGAATCTCTAGAGTTTTGGTGCATAAATAGTAACTGTTGTGTTGGTTCCTTACATACACGACCATACTCACCTACACTTCCCCTGTATGTCTCCCCTCTATTAAATACCCTGAAGCCCTATAACCATTTGGCAACAAACCTACTCTCAAAATCATATGTCATAATGTTTCTGTGCTTCAAATAGAGATTGGAAAAATATAATCTTTTATGTGGACTACGGCAGGGAGACCTTATACAGCAGGACCTTGGGGTAATAAAAGCAGTTTGCAGCTGTGGCCAGTTTTGTTACACAGCTTTCACTAAAGGTTTACCTCTGGCCCTGAAATGGTTCTCATGGGCCATGGAGGAAAGCTGTCACTGTTACTAAAGTGGACCCCAAAATTTGTACAGCATTAGATTCAGGCAGAATCTCATTAATTTGGATGTCCTGAGCCAAATCTCTGTGTTTTTTGACATTTCGGTTTACCAAAAGGCTAGTACACCTTTGCCTACTGCACTAGTTACTGCACTTAACTTACCACCCCAAGCCTACCACCAACCAGATCCAAACTTGGTATCCCTGGTGAAATAACTGGCTGCTGCTACTTCTCATACTTACACAAATACTTATATCGATTGGAATACTTTTTTTTTTCAATGAAAGGTTATCATGTAAGGATTTCCAGAGCTGATACTTTTTTTCTGACATCACCAAACTCATTGTTTGTCAATTTTCCATTTTCTTTTTTTTTTGGCCCCATCATCTCGCCAGGCAGGGCTGCCAAACCATTCTGCACAATTTGCATCATTTGCGGCTTCCTGAGGCCTACCTTTTTGGAGCCTGATTCAGGTTCCCATTGACTTCAGTTGAGCTTCTGCTTTGGAAATGTTAATGTTTTTTACATTTCAAAGGGATGCACGTTTTAAACGGTTTGGTCAAACCACAACCGTGTGTTGTGACCGTGTGTGGGCTCCATCGGACATTTTCCATCGGATTTTCCGACACACAAAGTTGGAGAGCAGGAGATAAAATTTTCCGACAACAAAATCCGTTGTCGGAAATTCCGATTGTGTGTACACAAATCCGACGGACAAAGTGCCACGCATGCTCAGAATAAATAAAGAGATGAAAGCTATTGGCCTCTGCCCTGTTTATAGTCCCGACGTACGTGTTTTACGTGACCGCGTTTAGAACGATCGGATTTTCCGACAACTTTGTGCGACCGTGTGTAGACAAAACAAGTTTGAGCCAACATCCGTCGGAAAAAATCCTAGGATTTTGTTGTCGGAATGTCCGAACAAAGTCCGACCGTGTGTACGCCCTATAATAGTAATAGGTCAATAGGGATTTGTGGGGGCAGCGGTAGCAAGCAGGCAGGCAAGCTGCTTAGAAGTGTTAGAACTTTGCTCAATTAGAGAAGTGGTTCTCAACTTCAGTCCCCAAGTACCCCCAACGGGCCATGTTTTCAGGTTTTCCTTTACTTTGCACAGCTGCTTTAAACCAATATCAATGACATGGTATTAATAACAGCTATTTTATCTAAGGGAAGTTCCCAAAACATGGCCCATTGTGGGTACTTAAGGACTAGGGTTGAGAACCACTGAATTAGAGTGACCACCATTCAGCCATAGCAGAGGTGAATGAGTACTGTTGCAGGTATGTTATATTATACCTGCTAGCAACTTCTTATTTTTTTTTTTAAAGCAACATTCATTTTAAGTCATTTATGCTTGCCTTTATTATATAAGGTGGTATACTGGATTTGATATTTTCTAACACACAGGGGTTGATTTACTAAAACTGGAAATGCAAACCAATCAGCTTCCAGGTTTTTTTTTTTTTGGTGAAAGCCTAACTGAACAAGATGAAGTTAGAAACTGATTGGCTACCATGCACAGCTGCAGATTGTGCACTTTCCAGTTTAAGTAAATCAAACCCAAAGGCAGTAGCTTATCTCCATTCAAGAATCTGATCTTGCTACAACTTCCATTGGAACAGTGGACAAAGCGGGTCCTACAGACAGAGTATTGGGGATCCTGAACCACCAAGGTGAGTAATGCTATCATTTTGTCACACAACAGATTCCACCACAGAAAAATATTTAAAACAAAAAACCCATATATAATACATACTAAGAAGAAATGAAGGCGGTGTTTGCTGTCTAACTCCAGTTGGAAATTATGGACAGCAAAAAGTTCAGGATATTGCATAGTAATGTTCATCTGTGTCTGTTTTTCTACTTATCTATCTATCTATCTATCTATCTATCTATCTATCTATCTATCTATCTATCTATCTATCTATCTATCTATCTATCTATCTATCTATCTATCTATCTATCTATCTATCTATCTATCTATCTATCGCTTTTTTTCAGCGGGAACACGGGGAATGCAGTTCAGGCACCTCCAGCACTGAAAGTATCTAATGGCAAGGGGTGCTGGGTTGTGCTAGAGGGTCCATTGATGCTGGCTGCTGGAGCATCTATTGTTGTTTGGGGGAATCTATTGTTGAGGGAGCGGTCTATTGTAGAGGGAGGAGGGTCTTATGTTGCTGAGGGGGTTAATCGTTGCTAGGAGGGAGCTACTGTTGAGGAAGGGGTCTATTGTTGCTGGCTGCTGGAGGGTCTATTAATACTGGCTGTTGGGAGATCTATTTTTGCTGGTGGGGACCTATTGTTCCTGAGCTAGATTTGTTGTTAGGGGGTATTTTGTTGAAGGGGGTCTATTGTTGTCAGGGGGATATTTTGTTGCTGGGGGGTCTATTATTGCTGGTTGCAGGTGATCTATTTTACTGCTTTTTATAGTAACCTCAACAAATTCTATACAAATTACGTATCACCACAAAATTATACTTGGTTTTGTTTTCTCTAAAAAGGGTGGTATTGGAAGGTGGGTAAGAGGTGGAACCAAGGGACGTGCTCATAGGTTGGTATGGGCGGAGAAAAGGGGTAACTTGGAAGACGGGGATTACCTCCACCTATTCTCTGAGAAAAAACCCTGTTTCACACAGGTAGCTATGCCCACTATTGGCCATACACTTGTGATGTGCCCACCTATATGTGTTATTTAGCAGCACAGAGAGGTTGACAACATTTTTCATAGTCTATAGTTATAGTTCTTCAAACTCTGAGTCCCTGCCCTGCCTGCAGCCTCCCCATTGAACTACTAATGAACATCATCTTGCTGGTGGTGTCAATGACGAGCTCTCTTTTTTACTGTAAACCCACTTATGTACCCAAACTTTCCACCTGCCATTTACAATGCAGGCACTTATACGGCGAGCCCTAATTTAGAGGCAGATTTCAGGTTTAACTAAAAATGATGTTATAGCATGTTATAAATATATTATAATACTGGCCGATCCTTTTCTGTTTTGCATCCTTGAAATCATAAAGTTGGTGGGTCTTTTCGATTTGCCCATGTGCCTCTTAGCCTCGGACTAAGGTATTTATACTGGTCATTTGTAATTACCATAGGGATCACATGGGCATTTTCACATATGAAAGCTGATGACAAGTGAGCCCATGTGAAGATTGGAGATATGGTGAACAATGAAAGGACATTGGTGTCACAGACCTTAATATAAACTTTCCATTTCATTAAGTTTAATAATGTATTAGACATACGGTGATACCATCTGAGTAGTATTACAGATTTAATGAACGTGTTTCTCCTATCTGACCTGAAACACATCAATAGTGAAAGCTGAAAACTGAAAATGGAAGAACGGTCTCTATATTATTATGTACCTGAATGTCCCAAATGTAATGGTCAAATCTTGACAAAAGATAATCATTAGATTATAAATGTTTGCCTTCAGATACAGTTGTGCTTATAAGTTTACATACCCTGGCAGAATTTATGATTTCTTGGCCATTTTTCAGAGAATATGAATGATAACACAAAAACATTTCTTTCACTCATGGTTAGTGTTTGGATGAAGCCATTTATTATCAATCAACTGAAAGTTTACATACCCTGGTGATTTTGGCCTGATAACATGCACACAAGTTGACAGGATAGTACAGAATGTAGCGCTAAAAACAATGAACAAAAATATGTACCAAATATACAAATGATGACTTTGTGATAGAAATCAATCTCAAATATAACATGTATATAAAAAGTGAAAACACAAGTGAAAAAAGTCCAATCAGTGGAACAATCCTATGATGAACCTGTAAAGTCCACCACAGAGTGGTTGTTACTCAGAAATGGGGTACAATGGCATTGGCAGGCATGTAGAGCATCAGGGATAGTGTATCTTCCACCGAAAATAAGGGGTATGTACTCTTACCAGAAGTGTCAGCGACAACAAGTCAATCAAGCAGGCAGCTCTCCAGAGCAATCCAAGGAACTCGAGGACCTCCAAGAGTGACTCCAAAGGGTTGTGCAGGTAACCACAAGGCTGTAACCCAGACGTTGGAAACCACAAGGTTGGAACTCAGTCGCTGAACATCTAGACGCAGAACGGCGTCCCACTCCATTTTTAACCAAGCTGGCTAAGATGGCGGTGGGGCGCCTCGTGCAGCCAAAGAGATATACAAGGAGGCTGCCCTGAAATTTTTTGCCAAGGCAGTGCCCAAGGACTCCTCTCTGCTGCCTGCTCTCCAGGCTGAATTGGATGACATCCGCAATGAGGACCCTGACACACCGCTTCTTCCATGGGATAGTGTGAGTACCCCTGTGAGTGGCTCTGACATGCGGTTGGTCCCTCCTTCTGACCCTGATGGCCCAGAACCTACCCTGAGGGACATTATGGCTGCAGTTCTCTCTTGCAACACCTCTATAGCGGCCCTAACATCTGAAATAAAAGGAGTTAAAATGGAGCTGTCCTTTGTCAGGCAGGACATGCAGAAATTGTGGGACCACACTACTGCATTGGAGGGAAGATTAAGTACATTAGAGAATGACTGGGTCCCCATACAACGAGATGTGCACTACAATACAGTTGCGGTTGCCAAGCAGGCTGTCCGCATAGATGACATGGTAAACAGAATGCAGAGGAATAATGTTGGGGCCATCGGCATTCCGGAAAAGACCGAGGGGAAGAACCTGGTACATTTTATTGAACAGTGGCTCCTGCAAATTTATGGGAAAGACTCCTTTTCTCCCATGTTCTGTGTTCAAAGAGCTCACAGAGTACCCCTGAGACCACTCTTGCCGGGCACCCCCCCTGCAAGTTTCTATTCAAGCTACTCAACTACAAAGATAGAGACATGATCCTTTCAAAAGCCAGAAATTTTAGGGGAAGCTTTGCAGTTGGCTAAATCCAAAATCTCACTATTCCCTGACTTCTCTGAGGAAGTGCAGAAACAGAGAACACAATTAAATGAAATAAAGAAACGCCCTCAACGTACAATACTTCATGCTGTACCCTTCTTGTCGTGGTGGCAAGAGACCAGGTCCATTTCTTCAAAAAAATGCAATTGGTGTCGCAATGGCCAGACAGAGAGGAGCGCTTCAATTGGGAGGAAGCCACGAACCGTAGGCAAGCTGCCTGATGGCCGTGAGCTTACTGCGAATCTACTTCAAACTTCACCACGACTTGCTGATGTCCACTGTTATTCAATGTTTGGCAAGGCGGATGTCCTAAAAGATGTGCGAAAATATCTTCAAGCTAGTGCCGCCTGTTGTGACACATAGGCTTATGAGGCGCACCAACAGCAATCCCAGATACCCTGTCCCCCACACCCCAGACATCTCAAAGGACGAAGGTTTCTTCATACGTTTTTTCACAAAGGCCCTGTTAGCCTATTTGATGTTCTTTCTCACAGATCAAGGCCCTATCCAGAGCTTTGGAGGTTTAATTCCCCAGTTTACTGCTGATCTGGGGTCAACAACTGAACTTCTCCTTGCTCAACGGGTGTTTTTCTTTCTATGTGGACAATGGTATGGTGAATATATAGGTTCTATGATGGGAGATTATGCTTTACTTTTACCCCGATGACGTACAGCTCGTACGACGAGCCGAGAAAAATTAAGTTCAATAGCCAGTGAGGCTCTTCTGCTTGATTCCGAACATGCGTGGACTTTTGTGTGTCAGAATAGTGTACACACGCTCGGAATTTCCGTCAACAGCGTTTTTTGTCGTAAAATTTGAGAACCTGCTCTCAAACAGTTGTCGGAAATTCCGACAGCAAATGTCCGAAGGAGCATACGCATGGTCGGAATTTCTGACAACACGCTCACATCATACATTTCCCGTCGGAAATTCCGATCGTCTGTACGCTGCATTAGTCTATAGATGAAACAATCAGGATAAATTATTAACCACGCTGTCACAACCCTATAACAATAAAACATACATGTAAATAATGTGCATGAAAAATACTTCAAAGGAAGTGCTCAGTGCAGATAAATCCCAAAGTGTAAAATCCAGAAGTGAAAATGTGACACCAAAAGGAAATTGTACTCTTCCTCTCCACCAAAGTTTAGGTGTGCAGTTCCCTTAAGTAAACATTTTCACTTAGGGGTGTACTCACTTTTGTTGCCAGCGGTTTAGACATTAATGGCTGTGTGTTGAGTTATTGTGAGGGGACAGCAAATTTACACTGTTATACAAGCTGTACACTCACTACTTTACATTGTAGCAAAGTGTCATTTCTTCAGTGTTGTCACATGAAAAGATATAATAAAATATTTACAAAAATGTGAGGGGTGTACTCACTTTTGTGAGATACTGTATAGATAGAATATTTGGCATGTTGGTTCCAACTCTACTCTACAATAGGTTCTACCTTATTTCATTTTGTTTTTTGCAAACTTTTTTGGAGAAACTTGAATATCATTCCTCTTTAGCATATGAACATCCCTAATCTTCATTATTCATTTTTGAACATCAATGACAACTCTTATGCCCTGTACACACGATAGGATTTTCCAACAACAAATGTTGGATGTGAGCTTGTTGTCGGAAAGTCCGACTGTGCGTATGCTCCATAGAACATTTGTTGTCGGAATTTCCGCCAACAAACGCTTGAGAGCAGGTTCTCAAATTCTCCGACAACAAAACTTGTTGTTGGAAATTCCGATCGCGTGTACATAAGTCCGACGCACAAAGTTCCACGCATGCTCAGAATCAAGCAGAAGAGCCGCACTGGCTATTGAACTTCATTTTTCTGGGCTCGTTGTACGTGTTGTAATCACCGCGTTCTTGACGTTTGGAATTTCCGACAACATTTGTGTGACTGTGTGTATACAAGACAAGTTTGAGCCAACATCCTTCAGAAAAAAATCCACGGTTTTGTTGCCGGAAAATCCTATCGTGTGTACGCGGCATAAGACTATCAGGCATTCATTGTGTACTATTGCAAATGTGCTATGTTTGTTTTCCTAGAATCCACATTTTTTATGTATGTAATTATTAACCAACCTGCATACATACTACATAACCCTGTATAGACAATGTTTATTAGCTGGTCCCTGCCCTAATGGCAGTATCAGTACTCTTATACCCCAGACTTTTTAACCATTCCCACCACATTCTAGGTATGGCTTTTCAAAGCGGTATTAAGCCCAAAACCAAAAATAGAATATATTGTTTTTTTGTCTATTGTCCCTCTGTTTTCACCTGGTGATCTGGCCAGTAACACACCTCCTGTATTAGAGCACCCCCACTCTGGATGTAGCAGTACAGGGGGCAGATTTGGACAGCAGCATTGTCAGTCTGCGGGAAGGGGAATCTTAGATATACCAGCAGATTTAGATACACTAACAAATTGAAGCCAAACTCCAGCTAACACATTTTAAGCAGTTACAGTAAAAAAAAAAAAAAGTTCAGTTTGGGATAAAGATTTTATATAAATAAAACCTGATCATTGTACACTCCCCTGCCAGTGTTGCATGGTTTGTCTCGGGTAACTGACCTGCAGGACAGCTTTTGAACCACATCCCGACCGGCCTATAGCAAAATGATGGCCATGCAGTGGTTTCATTATCCTGACTGGGAATCATATGACGCTCAGCAGGATAAGCCGTCCCCGAGGGCGCACAGCGTGGCTATCGGCGGTACAGTGTGTCGCTCTGCCACACCATATCTCCGATCTTGGTAAAGAGCCTCTTTACCGAGATCAGAGATGTGGGGTTGTCAGAGCCAATCACGCTGTCCAATCACAGCTAATCACATCGTAACTAGGAAGTGCCGGTTATTGGCTTTTCCTCTATTCGCACTGACAAAGCGCTTTGATTATCAGTGCAGACCCATCAAGAATGCCCACAAGTGCCCACCTAGAGTGCCAACCCATGCCAACCAGGGATGCCAATCAGTGCCCATCAGTGCTGCCTATCAGTGCCCATCAGTGCTGCATATTATTGCCTCATCATCAGTGCTCATCAGTGCTGCCTCATCAGTGCCGTCAGTTTAGGAGAAAAACTACTTATTTAAAAAATTTTAAACAGAAATAAAGAAAAACTTTTTTTTTTCAAAATGTTTTTTTTTTAAAATTTGTTTAGCAAAAAATAAAGAACTCAGCGGTGATTAAATACCACCAAAAGAAAGTTCTATTTGTGGGGAAAAAAATATGATAAAAATTTCATATGGATACAGTGTAGAATGACCACGCAATTTTCATCCAAAATGTGACAGCACTGAAAGCAGAAAATTGGCCTGGGCAGGAAGGGGGCGAAAGTGCCCGGTATTAAAGTGGTTGTTCTTTTGAAAAATAACAAGATTACTGGCCAGATCATCAGGTGCAAATCGAAAAAAGAAATCCTAAAAACGAAAACAAAAGCAGCCATCAAAACAATTTATATGCTGCAATATAATAAATGTTTGCTTTTGGGTTTAATACTGCTCTAAAGTGGTTGCAAAGGCATCACTTTTTTTTCTTAAAATAATAAACATTTTATACTTACCTGCTCTGTACAATGGTATTGCACAGAGCAGCTCCTTACCTTCTCTTCTGAGGTCCCCTGCCAGTGCTGTCCGCTTATCTCTGGGTGCCCCATAGCAAGCTGTGTGCTGTGGGGGCACTCATACAGGCATGCACTTGAGCCGACCTGTGTGTGCGTCTATAGACGCACACAGTCCTAGGATTTGATTGACAGCAGCAGGAGCCAAGGGTGCCTGCAGCTGCCACTTTGTCCTGTGTGAAGAGAGAGAGAGAGCAGCGCTGCTGCAGACGGGCACACTGATGAATCAAATTAAGAGGCAGGTAAGTATTTGGGGAGGGGGGGGGGGGGGCTAGGGCAAGAGAATGCATTAAGGTGAAAAACCTTCTACCTTTAGAACCACTTTAAGTTATGCAGCTTTTTTAACCTCTTCCTACAGCACTAGAGCAATTTTTTCATTTTTTAACATGAAAAATCTGCATTTTTGGCTATAAAATTATTTAAAACCACCAGAACATGATATATTTTCTAAAAGCAGAGACCCTGTAGAAAAAAAACATGGTTGAGATTTTTTTTATATCAGGCAAAAGCATATTTTCAGGAAAAAATATAATAAAACAAACACATACAATACAATACCCAAATTATGGCAAAATATAAAATATGAGGTTGCAGTAAAAAAAAATAGATACCAAACACGTCAAGTTTTAAAATTGTGAGCGCCCGTAATATCTTGAAAAACGATGGTACCCAAAAATCTCTAAAGGGGAGGCTTTAAAAGCCTTTAGAGCAGGGGTCTCAAGCTCAAATTACCTGAGGGCCACATGACAAGTTTCCATATCCCATGGGGGCCGCATGCAAACTTTCAAACTTCAAAAACAATAAATTATATACAGTTGTAGTTACTGCTTGCTACCAGTCACTGCTTACTGCCAGATGCTTGGCAGTGTTTAATCTGTGTTAGATGAGCCAAGTTTGCTTTAAGTGAGTTAGCAGTTGAGACCCTAACAACAGCCTGAAGGTGGGCATCAGTTAGCTTAGACCTGGTTCTAGAGCTATCATTTCTGTGTTTCCCTGTGCATCTCTGAACTTGGCTTTGAGGTCAGTGCTGCATTGCAGATCTATAAGTTCCATTTGCAGCTCATTTGGAGCACTGTTCACAGGAAAATGGGTCTGCAAACATCTGGAAAGTCGCATTGTGGATAGCAAAGTCAGAAAACCGCTGAACAAATTCCTGTTGAAGGTTCTCCATGGCACCGACATATTTATCGATACAAAGCACAGAAAGATCTTCATTCTTTTCTTCAAATACAGACTTGAATGTTGGAAAATGGCTGAGGTTTTTTTGGGTGAACTGTGTTTTTCAGCTTTAAGGTGAATGCTTTCACATTGTCAAAAGCCACAGTGACAAATTGGTTTGGGCCCTTCAGATTCAGTTTGTTCAGCACCTGTGTCATATTAAGCAAAAATGCGAAGTCCATGATCCACTTGGGATCATCAAGTTCAAGAACATCCAGTCTTCCATCCATCAGAAATGTATTGATTTCCTGCCTTAGTTCAAAAAGCCTCTTTAAGACATTGCCTCTGCTCAACCAGCAAAGTACAGGACATCACCATAAGCTGCTCCAATTTCCTCCAAAAAAAGCACGAAATTGGTGGTGCTGTAAGCCCCTTGACCCAATTTATCCCAAGGCAGGGCACACGATCAATCACATCACAGAGATGCTGAAATATGTTGCTGCCTGTACAGGAAGTCCCCGAGTTACAAACTGATTTTATCATCCAATCATGCGTGCAAGCTAAAATGCTGTTTTTTATTTTCCTTGCATGTTCCCCTCAGATCTAAAGCGACTGCACTTTAGGGTGACCACATTTCCAAACTGACATTCAGATACGCCCCCCTTCCCAAAAAAAGATGGGGGGGTTGGGGGAATGTAGTCTCGGGGTTGACGGGGAATTCGGCGGCAGGGGTGATTTGTCGGGTAAATGGCTGTTGTTGTACTACATTGTAATATATAATGAAATTGTTCAACTCACCATAATGCAGAATCAGTGGGGACCCTGAGCTTGTCACTTGCCACCTGATGCAGTGTGCCACTTGCCACAGTTGCCTGCCACTAGATGCAGCTTGTTACTTGCCACTATCGCCTCCCCCCAGATGCAGCTTGTCACTTGCCACCATTACCTGCCGCCAGATGCAGCGTGTCACTTGCCACCAGATGCAGCGTGTCACTTGCCACCAGATGCAGCGTGTCACTTGCCACCAGATGCAGCGTGTCACTTGCCACCAGATGCAGTGTGCCGCTTGCCACTGTTGCCTGCCACTAGATGCAGCTTGTTACTTGCCACTGTCGCCTGCCCCCAGATGCAGCGTGTCACTTGCCACCAGATGCAGTGTGCCAATTGTAACCCATTGCCTGCCACCAGATGCAGCGTTTCACTTGCCACCATTGCCTGACGCCAGATGCAGTGTGCCACTTTCCACCCATAGCCTGCCACCAGTTGCAGTGTGCCACTTTTCACCCGTAGCCTGCCACCAGATGCAGTGTGCCATTTGTCACCTATAGCCTGCCACCAGTCTGATACACTGGAGCCCCGGGAAAAGTGAATGCCCCTCCCGCCGCTGGCTACTGATGTTACTTCTCCCATGTGGAGGCTGGGGGGGTGTCACATCTTCAGCTCTTAGGGGTTCATGCTGGGACCTGTAGTCCTTGACTTTTGGGGGGGTCACATCTCAGCATGAACCCTGTCCTGATATCTAAGGGTGTGTCCTCCTTCCATCCCTCTGAGGGTGTCATCTCATCTGTCAGTGTCCTCTCCTCTTCTGCTGACCCCTTATCTGCCTATGGTCCTCTAATCAGTGCTAGCTCCAGGCTGACACACACTCGGAACTCCTGTGAAGTGCTGACAGTTCTGCACAAAATGCTGGATGCTGGGGGAGAGCTGACTGAGGATTTTCACTCCGATTTGTCCATGGTGAGTGCTTTGGATTCACTTGCCTTTCTACAAAACTCATCTCTCCTTCGTGCACTTCTGCCTGCTGCTGGCTGAACGAAGCAGGGAGGAGGTGGGTGGAGCTAATCAGTAGGCGCGGAGGAGGAAGTTAAATCTTCCCGCTGTGAATGCTGGGGCTCTGTCTCTCTCTTCCTCATGACATCACTGGTTGCTAGATGCGAGGCGGGCAGTGGCTAGCAACTATTTGGGCACTGAGCCAGAAGCTTATGTAAAAGGGGTCTCACCAGCTAGGGATCCACCACAGGCTGTCAGTGAGTGACAGCAGCAATGTGAGGAATATTTTAGAGGGCATCAGAATGGTCCAGGGCCAGGGGGCAATTCCGGGACACCGTATTGTCCCGGAATGAAGGTACCTGCTAATTGCGGGGTTGTCCAGAGCAATCCGGAACACGTGGGCACCCTACTGCACTTCCAAGTGCACTTGTAGTGCAAAGTGGATTTGCCTTTAGTAAATAACCCCAATGTGTGTATATTTGTGTGCTGAGCTTACAGTTCCCCTTCTGAGAACTATTAACCCCCAGTACTGGTGTCAGTGGACGCATTATTAAACCCAGCACTGGTGTCAGCAGACACATTATTAAACCCAGCATTACCCCCCACACTGCACAAATACTCCCAACACTGCACAAATACCCCCCACACTCCATAAATACCCCCCACACTGCAGAAATAGCCCTCGCACTGCACAAATACCAAATAGAAATATACTGCGTTAACCACTTCCCGACCAGCTCACGACGATATACGTCAGCATTTTGAAGAGGAATATCATTATGGCAGCAGCTAGCTGCCAAAACCCCAGTATACTCTTCTTCAGCGAGCGGTCTGGTTTCAGATAAAAGTGGTCTCTGCAGCGGATTGGCTGCAAAATCACTTTTAACGGGGGGAGGGAGAGGGGCCCCCCTCCCACTGTGCTCCAGTTGTCTCCGCCACTTACAGGAGCCGCTGGTAGCGGCGGAGATGATCGGGTCCTCTTTCCTGCTTGGCTGCCGAATGAGGGGAAGATGGCCCCCACTCGGCTCCATAGCATTGACTGGCAGAAGCGACATCAAACGTCCCTTCCGCCCAATGCTCTTGAAGGAGAACATTTTTTTTTTTCAAATTACATTTTTTTTTTTTTAATTTCATTGTGTAAATTTGAGATCTGAGGTCGTTTTGACCCCAGATCTCCTATTTAAGAGGTTCTGTCATGCTTTTTTTCTATTACAAGGGATGTTTACATTTCTTGTAATATTCACTTTTCACTACAGGTAAGCCTATAATGTGGCTTACCTGTAGCTACCCTGGATTTAGGAGATATCCCCTGTATCAGCATGTGCCGACGTCATCCCACATGCGCACTAAAGCAATGGCACGTTCATGCCGTTGCTTCAGCTAGTGTGTTGTTACCACGGGAGTGACGTCATCGCGGTTACGACCAATCACATCGCCGGAGCCCGCGATACCCAGAAGTAACTCCGGGAGCGATGTCGCCGCCTGGAGCAGTATGTCTGCCAGGACCACTGCGGGGGCTTCGATCTGAGGTGAGTATTTCATAATGAGCTAGTATGCTATGCATACTAGCTCATTATGCCTTTGTCTTGCAATTTTTTTTTTGTGGGTTTACAACCACTTTAACCGGTTCAATACAGGGCATTTTCACCCCCTTCCTTCCCAGACCAATTTTTAGTTTTCAGCGCTGTTGCACTTTAAACGACAATTTCGCGGTCGTGCGACATTGTACCCAAACAAAATTGACGTCCTTTTTTCCCACAAATAGAGCTTTCTTTTGGTGGTATTTGATCACCTCTGTGGTTTTTATTTTTTGCGCTATACACAAAAGAAGAGCGACAATTTTGAAAAAAACACAATATGTTTTACTTTTTGCTATAATAAATATCCCAATTTGTTTTTAAAAAAACAAATTTTTTCCTCAGTTTAGGCCGATATGTATTCTTCTACATTTTTTTGGTAAAAAAAAAATCACAATAAGCGTATATTGATTGGTTTGTGCAAAAGTTATAGCGTCTACAAAATACGGGATAGATTTATGGCATTTTTTAAAATTTTTTATTTATTTATGTATTTTTACTAGTAATGGCGGCGATCTGCGATTTTTTTTCGTGACTGCGACATTATGGCGGACAGATCGGACACTTTTGACACATTTTTGGGACCATTCACATTTATACATCGATCAATGCTTTAAAATTGCATTGATTACTGTATAAATGTGACAGACAGGGAAGGGGTTAACCACTAGGGGGAGATGAGGGGTTAAATGTGTTTCCTAGGGGAGTAATTCTAACTGTAGGGGGAGGGGGCTCACAAGGGGAGGAGACCGATCAGTGTTCCTCTGTACTGAGAACACAGATCGGTCTCCTCTCACCTGACAGGACGTGGATCTGTGTGTTTTTACACACAGATCCAGGGTCCTGCTCGGTTAACGGGCAATCGCAGGTTCCCGGCGGACATCGTGGCCGCCGGGCACATGCACCGGGTCCCGAGCAACACGCCGGGCGCGTGCGTGCACCTCCCAGACGGCCGTGAAAGCCCAGGACGTCATATGACGGCCGCCCAGGATGGGAGATCCCATCTGCGGCCGTCATTTGACTATGGGCGGGTACTGAAGTGGTTAATTTTTGGTGGCATAGATTCAACAAGGTTGTGGAAACATTCCTCAGAGATTTTGGTCCATATTGACATGATAGCATCATGCAGTTGCTGCAGATTTGTCAGCTACATATCCATGATGCGAATCTCCCATTCCACCACATTCCAAAGGTGCTCTATTGGATGAGATCTAGTGACTGTGGAGGTCATTGGAGTTCAGTGACCTCATTGTCCAGTGGTGAGATGATTTGATCTTTGTGACATGGTGCATTATCCTGCTGGAAGGAGCCATCAGAAGATGGGTACACTGTAGTCATAAAGGGATGGACATGGTCAGCAACAATACTCAGGTAGGTTGTGGTGTTTAAACGATGCTCAATTGGTACCAAGGGGCCCAAAGTGTGCCAAGAAAATATCCCCCACACACCATTACACCACCACCACCAGCCTGAACCATTGATACAAGGCAGGATGGATCCATACTTTCATGTTGTTTATGCCAAATTCTGACTCTACCATCTGAATGTCACAGCTGAAATCGGAGCTCATCAGACCAGGCAACATTTTTCCAATCTCCTATTGTCCAACTGTGGTGATCCTGTGCGAATTGTAGCCTCAGTTTCCTGTTCTTAGCTGACAGGAGTGGCATCTGGTGTCTTCTGCTGCTGTAGCCCATCTGCTTCAAGGTTCAATGTTTTGTGCATACAAAGATGGTATTCTGCATACCTTGGTTGTAACGAGCGGTTATTTGGGTTGCTGCTGCCTTTCTATCATCTCTAACCAGTCTGCCCATTCTCCTCTGACCTCTGACATCAACAAGGCATTTTCGTCCACACAACTGACGCTAACTGGATAGTTTCTCTTCTTCGCTGTTCAGACCATTCTCTGTAAACCTGCATGAAAATCCCAGTAGATCAACAGTTTTTGAAGTACTTAGACCAGCCCCTCTGGCAACAACAACCATGCCACGTTCAAAGTCACTTAAGGCGGAGTTCCACCCAAAAGTGGAACTTTCACTAATTTGTCTCCCCCCTCCGGTGTCAAATTTGGAACTTTTCGGGGGGGGGGGGGGGATCCTTGACAGGTATCCTGTTCCCACTTCCAGGAGCCACAGCCGTAGTTGTTGACGTCACCGCTCGGCTCCCTCCTCCTTCCTCTGCTGCCGGGCCGGTGGCGGTGGCAGCACCCGACAGCTGATGGAAACATCAACTGCGGCGCCGACATCGCTGGACTCCAGGACAGGTAAGTGTCCTATTATTAAAAGCTAGCAGCTGCAGTATGTGTAGCTGCTGGCTTTTAACTTTTGCAGCGGTGAGCGGACCTCCGCTTTAAATCCCCTTTCTTTCCCATTCTGATGCTTGGTTTGAACTTCAGAAAGTCATCTTCACAACGTCTAGATGCGTAAATGCATTTAGTTGCTAATAATAAAGTGGCCAGTGAGTATATATGCTATCACAAGTTTTATACTTTTGTTTTGGTGAGTACCCGGTTCCTTGCGAGGGTGGAGGACATTGGGTGCATAACTTTTCGTTCCCTCTTTTTTGCACATATTACGATTCATGCATTTTTTGCACTTTTTAAATTTTTTTTTTTTTGTATAGTTATAAGGAAGAGGACGTTTTATATATATATATATTTGTTCATTTTTTTGCAGAATATTCTTTTGAACATTGTTTTTACAACTTTATGAACCTCTTTTTTTGAAATTTTTTTTAGCGATGAACTCTTTTTTTGTTAATTAATTTACAATTAATGATTGATCGATTGGGACTTTTTGATTGATAAATTTGAACCTTTACACATATTTTACTCGATGTAAATAGTCATTTTTTCACTCACTGTATTGAGCGAAGGTTTTGTGTTGATTTGCACATTCATTCAGTTTAAGAACACCTAGTTTAGTTCAATTAGTGTTGGGTGCGGTTGCTGAAGTATTTATTATTGTTACAGTGCCTTGAAAAAGTATTCACACCCCTTGAAACTTTCCACATTTTGTCATGTTACAACCAAAAGCGTAAATGTATTTTATTGGGATTTTATGTGATAAACCATCACAAAGTGGCACATAATTGTGCAGTGGAAGGAAAATGATAAATGGTTTTCAAAAATTTTACAAATAAATCTCTAAAAAGTGTGGCGTACATTTGTATTCAGTCCCCCCGGAGTCAATACTTTGTAGAACCTCCTTTCTCTGCAATTACAGCTGCAAGTCTTTTTGGGGATGTCTCTATCAGCTTTGCACATCCAGAGAGTGACATTTTTGCCCATTTTTTTTTTGCAAAATAGCTCAAGCTCTGTCCGATTGGATGGAGAGCGTCTGTAAACAGCAATTTTAAAGTCTTGCCACAGATTCTCAATTGGATTTAGGTCTGGACTTTGACTGGGTCATTCTAACACATGAATATAGTTTGATCTAATCCATTGTAGCTCTGGCTGGATGTTTAGGGTTGTTTTCTTGCTGCAAAGTAAACCTTTACCCCGTCTCAAGTCTTTTGCAGACTCTAATGCCCCGTACACACGATAGGATTTTCCGACGAAAATGTGTGATAGGACCTTGTTGTCGGAAATTCCGACCGTGTGTAGGCTCCATCACACATTTTCCATCGTATTTTCCACATAAAGTTTGAGAGCAGGATATAAAATTTTCCGACAACAAAATCCGTTGTCGGAAATTCCGATCGTGTGTACACAAATCCGACGGACAAAGTGCCACGCATGCTCAGAATAAATAAAGAGATTAAAGCTATTGGCTACTGCCCCCTTTATAGTCCTGACGTACATGTTTTACGTCACCGCGTTCAGAATGATCGGATTTTCCGACAACTTTGTGTGACCGTGTGTATGCAAGACAAGTTTGAGCCAACATCCGTCAGAAAAAATCCTAGGACAAAGTCCAAAGTCCGACTGTGTGTACGGGGCATAACAGGTTTTCTTTTATGATTGCCTTGTATTTGGCTTCATCCATCTTCCCATCAACTCTGACCAGCTTCTCTGTCCCTGCTGAAGAAAAGCATCCCCACAACATGATACTGCCACCATCATGTTTCACAGTGGGGATGGTGCTTTCAGAGTGATGTGCAATGTTAGTTTTCCGCAACACATAGCATTTTGCTTTTAGGCCAAAAAGTTAAATTTTGGTCTCATCTGACCAGCACACCTTCTTCCACATGTTTGCTTTGTTCCCCACATGGCTTCTAACAAACTGCAAACAGGACTTTTTATGGCTTTCTTTCAACAATGGCTTTCTTCTTGCCACTCTTCCATAAATGCCAGATTTGTGGAGTGCACGACTAATAGTTGTCCTGTGGACAGATTCTCCTAACTGAGCTGATCTCTGCAGCTCCTCCAGAGTTACCATGGACCTCTTGGCTGCTTCTTCAATCAATGCTCTCCTTGCCCGGCCTGTCAGCTTAGGTGGACGGCCATGTCTTTGGTAGGTTACGCGTCTGCTGAACAGTGTGGATCCCTTGTGTGTCATGTTTTTTAAACCTTTGTTTCTACAATAAACCAACACATTTTTCTTCATCTCTGGATGTGCCACTTTTTCTCTTTGTTGCATGGATTTCCCAGGTTACGGAACCTTGGCAGGCACCCAGTCTTGTTGCCACAGCAGTATCAAGAGATCTTTAATTTGCAGACAGCCTTGGAGAGGTGTACATTCTACTTCCCATTTCCTTTGGATTTCCGCTTTTCATGAGCCCAGCGTGTGTGTCTGCTTTCCAATCACACAATCAACAGAAGTCTAAAGTGAGTGATTCATCTATTTCGTGTCTTTTGAAGCTTATATATGGATTTACTTTTATATTTATTTGGATGATATCTCCGATCAGATATCTATGTTATATTGTTTCATCTAATTGGATTTTGGGCAAAACTATTGCCATAAGGATCTCAGGCCATTTTTTGACCTATATAGTTTGACATACTCCTGTGGATTGTTCATTCAGAGTTGATTTTTTTTTTAAAGGACTGTTTATCTAACATGACTACACAGGATTCACACCAACACATCAGCTGCACCTTCCACACACCCAGTGACAACCTGTTGAGAGCCAATATACAAGACACATTACATACCAACAATGAGGCTGATGTGGGCTCTCTAAGATCATTGTTTCATAAACTGGAATGGAATATGGATAAAGAGATGGGGGCTTATTGGGATAAAACTACACTTACAGAGTACCTGAGTCTAACACGCATCCCACGTGGACTCAGGATCAAGAAATTTCCCACGTTCGATCTCTTTAATGACGATTTAAAGAAAAGATGGACAGATGCTCTTTTTTTTTTTGTTCTCAAACATTGATGAGTCTAATCATTGAATCCAAGACCAAAGAGATTGATAGATTGCAACAGGAGATTTATAATATACAACAAAATTTGTTACCATTAAAAACTTTGTCTCAGTTTGCTGAATTAGACAAAAAATTGGATGATAAAATGACCCAGTTGGAAAAGAACATTGTCTTAGGCAAAAAAGAAAAAAAACTACGTGATAAATGTGATTATGACACTGACAATGTGTACACCTGAAAAAGCAACAGACCAGGGAATCGGAGCCAACATTTTGGGGAAAAAATGGTCAGTTTCTCAGACACTGAAACCAAATATTTTGATAACACTGGCCATTACTGAATCAGACAACTACCTAGATCATGCGGAATGGCAGGAAGCCGGTTTGGGTACGAGCACTCCCGCCCTTCCATTTTTCGGGACACTTTTGGATATAAATAGATTTATAATAGATCACCATTAAAAGACACTATTTGTCCTGTGAAGAAAATATCAAAGAGTGTCCTGACATTAAGTCTATGCAGGATGATATACCAGAATGTTTTTCCTTTCAGGAGCACTGCTCAATAAAAGATCTCCCAGATCTAGCTGCAGAAAGCTATGGTAATGGTTAAATAGTATATGTGGTGAATGAGAGCTTCCAAAGGGTTAACATTAAAAGCAAATCAGATTTCTATCCTGTCAATACACGCAACAAAAGGAATGGATAGATTCCAAAAATGCGTGGAGAGAGATCTCATACACTTGACCCGTATTACTAGTACACATTTTGATAATCTTACTATGGATGACAAGTCTGAATTACGTGATTTACAGGATGATGTCTCTATAGTGATTAGGAATTCCGATAAGGGAGGAATGGTAGTTGTCATGGATGCCAGTGTGTATCGTGATGAGGCAATCAGACAGCTTTCTGACCAGGCTATACATGAAACTACAGGGGGATCCTACTAGGACAAATAGGGGCATTCTGTATAACTTGATTCAAAAAGGTACACGTTTAGGTGTCTTTAGTATTAAGGAAGCAGAATCTCTTATTCCAGAATGCCCCATTATACCTACATTTCACCATCTTCCTAAAACGCACAAGAGTCTGGATCCCTTGAATTGTAGACCAATCGTAGCCGGGATCGGTTCATTAAATGAGAGATTGGGACAGTGGTTAGATGGTCAGTTACAACCCATAGTGAGCTCCCTACCTAGTTTTTTGAAGGACACCAATCACTTGCTGAATGCCATGAGGGAGGTGGTGTGGAGGCATTTGTGGGTGACATGTGATGTCACTAGCTTGTACTCCAGTATTCCGCACCACCTGGCGAGACAAGTTGTTTCCTTCTATTTAGAACACTCCACTACTTTACCTCTAACGCAACGTGCATTCATCTTGGACGTTTTAGACTATCTTTTGAAGCACAATTTTTTATTTTTGATGGTACATTCTATCTCCAGCGGTGTGGGGCCGCGATGGGGGCTACATTTTCCCCCTCTCTCGCCAACCTTTTCATGGGACAAGTCTTTAATGAAAAATCCAAGTGGGGGGATAAACTTTATACCTAGTATACCTCTCTTTCTCCTAGCTTTTTTCGTTCCACGCCTAAACAATCAACCACATGGTTACACTTTAAAGGCAACTTCAGGTGTTGGACCAGGGATTGTCCTTGCTGTCCGCATATTTCTGGAGGTCAGGAGGTGACGTTCAGCAGTAATGGCAGGATCTTTCATTAAATTTTTTTTTTCAATTGTAATACCACGTATGTCGTCTATGTCATTACTTGCAAATCATGGAATATCCAATATGTGGGACGCACCACTCGCAGACTACGCGAACAGAAAAATCCACTAATGTAGCGAGGCATTTTAACAACCACCACAGTGGTAATACTGGTCTGGAGCAAGTAGAAATAGTAGAAAGGGTTAAACTCTCAGCCAGAGGGGGTGATTTATTTAGACTTTTATGTAGGAGGGAAGTTTTCTGGACTTTTGATTTGAATTACCCGTATTCCCTCTGGCTTAAACTATGAATGGGATGTTTCCCATTATTTTGAGTAATTCTAATGTGCTTCATATATATTTTTTGTCCTTCTTATTAACTCCTAAAACTCCTGCTCTTGGTCTTTTGAGGTAAAAAAATTTCTGATGCGATTTTTAGGTGCAATTTTTTTGAATAATTGCCTGGTTTTCTTGATTTTTCTCGGCTAGTATCTATCTTTATGGGCTTAGTTATATGCACACATATTTGTTTTACATGAAACATATATACTTTCTTTGTTTGAGGACTTTTCCTTTCTCGTTTTTTTGTAAATGTGTCAGTATAGTGGTGTTTTCATGCGACCTTTTATTTACTTTTGTGCCTCCAATTACAAATATAAATATAATTATATACATATGCTTATATGCATTTTCTTTTTGTATTTTTGTATTTTTATATATACTGTATTAGGCTACTGGTAAATTCTGGTCCATGGGGGGACTTTTCATGTATACATATGTTATATATCCTTACACATGAGTTTCCTCTTACCATGATTCCATCACTATCTTTGCTGTTATGTGTTTTTTTTTTAAAGTATATGTATACATTCTTATTCTTTTATGTATACTGTTTTAACCCCTTTATGCATGTTTTTCAATGTTTATACTATTTACATCGGTATGTGATTAATTATCTCCTGTCAGATTTTGACATTTGCATTATACATGCATATGTGTTTTGTCAAGTTGTGCATGTCTACTTTGACAGAGTTTCCTCTTACCATGATTCCATCACTATCTTTGCTGTTATGTGTTTGTTTTTTTTAAAGTATATGTATACATTCTTATTCTTTTATGTATACTGTTTTAACCCCTTTATGCATGTTTTTCAATGTTTATACTATTTACATCGGTATGCGATTAATTATCTCCTGTGAAATTTTGACATTTGTATTATACATGCATATGTGTTTTGTCCAGGTGTGCATGTCTCCTTTGACGGATCATCTTAATTGCACATGGTGTGTTGAACATTTCTTTTTTGACAGGTGATTGATTGATTTTTACCTGTCTTTTTGTGATTGGTTCCAGTCACACACTTTGGTCTACAAAGGAGCATTCATACTCGCTGATAGTCAGCAATGATTAAGCACTTAAGTTTGTGTCTGCTGAACAGTGTGGATCCTTCGTGTGTCATGTTTTTTAAACCTTTTATTCTACAATAAACCAACACATTTTTCTTCATCTCTGGATGTGCCGCTTTTTCTTTTTGTTGCATGGATTTCCCAGGTTGCGGACCTTGGCAGGCACCCAGTCTTGGTGCCACAGCAGTATCGAGAGATCTTTAATTTGCAGACAGCCTTGGAGCGGTGTACATTCTACTTCCCTTTTTCCTTTGGTAGGTTTGCAGTTGTGCCATACTCTTTCCATTTTCGGATGATGAATTGAATAGTGCTTCGTGAGAGGTCCAAAGCTTGGGATATTTTTTTTTATAACCTAACCCTACTTTAAACTTCTCCACAACTTTATCCCTGACTGGTCTGGCGTGTCCCTTGGCCTTCATAATGCTGTTTGTTCACTAAGGTTCTCTAACAAACCTATGAGGGCTTCACAGAACAGCTGCATTTATACTGAGATTAAATTACACACGGGTGGACTTCTAAAGGCAATCGGTTCCACTAGAGTTTAGTTAGGGGAATCAGAGTAAAGGGGGCTGAATACAAATGCACGTCTCCCTTTTCAGATATTTATTTGTAAAAAATGTTAAAAACCATTTATTATTTTCCTTCCACTTCTCAATTATGTGTTGGTCTATCACAGTGATGGCGAACCTTGGCACCCCAGATGTTTTGGAACTACATTTTCCATGATGCTCGTTTAGACAGCAGAGTGCATGAGCATAATGGGAAATGTAGTTCCAAAACATCTGGGGTGCCAAGGTTCGCCATCACTGTTCTATCACCTAAAATACATTTACATTTAAGGTTGTAACATGACAAAATGTGGACAATTTCAAGGGGTATGAATACTTTTTCAAGGCTCTGTATTATTACCCTATAGGGTTATTACAACTGCTGCTACTGTTATTTGATTTGTGGAGCAAGACTTTTTATATAATACTATGAATTTTAAACAGGACTGGGCGAGTCGAACCTGAGCAGAGTCGTTCATCCTTGCTTCTGATGTCCGGGTCTCGGTGCAGTGCCTCCAGGGCTTCAGGCCACTTGACCTTCAGCTGGATGACCATAAACCCATTATTTGTTATAGCTAACAAGCAAGTTTCTACCCACTTCATCAACCCTCTCTACTGAGTGTCTGCCATTTTAGCAGATCTAACATTTGTTCCCTACCATGATGGATTGACACTTTTGCATTATTGGAATACAACACAGTATAGGCTTTAGTTCCCTTTCATCTGTAAGCTTTTTCTCTGAGTGGACGGACAGATGTATTTGCCTTTCCAGCAGGATACACCATGACATCGCAGCAATGCAGCACTCCCTGTCTGTGGGCTACTGACACCTATTACCTGGGATTATTTCTTTTTTTAGATTTACATGTTTCGCTGCATTCCTGATCAGCTTTTCAGAACACCTATCAAGCAAAACAGGAACAATTTACGATATTATGATCACACCTGCTTCCAAACTTACATCATTAGATGTAATATAGTAGGTACAAGTGGCAGCAGATTTGGGCACCACCCTTGGCAGTCCTTGTACCTTTGCTTCTGATAATATCTGGGAGCTGGGTCAGACAGATAATAATCAGCTCAGCACTTTCTCTTCTATTGGCACACTGCTAGTTACCAGTGACTGGTGCTTTATGGAGCAGCTTTGTTAAACTGCGAATGTCCAGTGCAGCCTCTTTTGAACAGAAAACCCATCCAACCTCTAAAGAAGCAGTAAGGTAAGTTTTCTGCTTCTGACGCCTAAGCTCTAACTAAAACTTTGATTCTTATTTTATTTTTTATGGCTAGGTGGATATTGTAAACCAGGGAGGCAAAATGATCAACTTTGCAAATAGCATGCATTATGTATATTGTTTTTTTTATGCTGGTTCCAAATCTTCACACTAGAGTTTAGGTGATAATCTTTATTGGCAATAATGAGCATAGTTTTATTATCCATTGATCCTGCATGTCTACCTCATATATGTCATTTTTAATTTTTAGACATTTTTTATTTTAAGTAAACAACAAGGAACTCAGCATATAGATCATGACAAATAATTATTTAACAATTACTGAATGAGAACAAAAATGTATTAGACGCTGCAAGGTACATGTAAAGTCCCACCCCATTTTTGTTCTCATTCGGTGATTGTTTTATATAGGATGGTACCTTTGTAGAGTCATAATTACCTCACATTCATCACTCATACTCTTCTAACAAATAATTATTTAAGACAACATTGCAGTCTCATTACAATCATTACATACAGTATTTAAAGCGGGCAGAAAAAAAAAAAAAAAAACGGCAGCTACACATACTGCAGCTGCTGGCTTTTAATAATAGGACACTTACCTGTCCTGGAGTCCAGCGATGTCAGCACCGCAGCTGATGTTTCCATCAGCTGTCGAGTGCTGCCACCGCCATTGCAGGTAAGGGAACCCGACAGTGTAGCCTTTTCGGCTTCACGCTGGGAACCCTACTGGCACGTTCCTCTCTCCTACTGGCCTGGCAACAGGGGAAGGAGAAGGAAGGAGGAGGGGGCCCCAGCCATGACGTCAGTAGCCGCGGCTGAGGCTCCCAGAAGTGGGAAAAGATACCTATCAGACAGGTATACTGTACCCCCCCCCCCCGAAAAGGTGCCTATTGTGGCACCGGAGGGGGGGGGAGAAATCAGATGAGTGGAAGTTTCACTTTTGGGTGGAACTCCGCTTTAACCAGTTTCGTCGTATTAGCCTGAATAGCAGAATGAGACTCATCAGGGTTCATTCTATGAACCATTTGATGTAATCTGCTATCACTTACTAATGCTGCTTACACACGGTCGGACTTTTCGGCTACAAAAGTCCGACGGACCAAGTCCGGCGGACAATCCGATCGTGTGTGGGCTTCCCCGGACTTTCAGCGGACTTTTCCAGCCGCAAATCTGACGGACCTTAGATTTGGAACATGCTTCAAATCTTTACGTCGTAACTCCGCCGGACCCAGAAATCCGCTCGTCTGTATGCTAGTCCAACAGACAAAAACCCACGCTAGGGCAGCTATTGTCTACTGGCTATCAACTACCTTATTTTAGTCCGGTGTACGTCATCACGTACAAATCTGTCGGACTTTTGTGTGATCGTATGTAGGCAAGTCCGTTCGTTAGACAGTCCACCAAAAGTCCGTTGAAAGTTTGTCGGACGGGCTGTCAGACTTTTGTAGCCGAAAAGTCCGACCGTGTGTATGCGGCATTAGAGTGAAAATATTTTTTTAACATTGTATCAGACTTCTACGTACCTGACCGGCGAGTCCACTTGGGCAGAGGGTAGACTCCCTTACGCGTCCGACTCGCGGCCCCTGGTAGAGTATACAGGAGGCACGGGAGTGCGGAGTGGTATGGGAGAATAGTAGTAGAATCCAGATGCTGGTAGGTAGGCAGTCCTTCAGCAGCAAAAGTGTAAGCTGGATCACAGGCAAGCAGGTGCTGAGCAGGAGCAGATCAGGATGGTCAGGATACTGGCTAGGTTCGGCAACAGGCGGCCAACGAGGTACAGTGGAGCAGGCAGAAGCGGAGTCAAAGAAGCCAAAGGTCTGGTGCGGGCGTAAGTCAGAGAAGTCCAAAAAACAAGCCGGGTTTGTCAGGAGATCAGAACACAGATACAGGAAACAGGAACAAGGCATGGAGGAGCTGTTGATCAGGCAGCAGCAAGCAGAGTGTGCAGCTAACCTAAATAGGCAGATTGCTGCAAAATGGCGCACACGCGCACAGGCGCGCGGACCCCTGCGCATACACGCGCGTGCGCCCGCACACTTGCACGCACACCAGCACCCACAGGAAGATGCGAACCAATGTCCATAGGAACGCGCGCATGCGTCCGAACACCGGCGCGCACACCAGGGCCAACTGGATCGTGCACACCAGTGCCCACAGAAGCGCCCACACCAGCACGAACGGGAACGCGTGTGCGCCAGCGCGCACCGGCGCACACCATGGCGAGCAACACCGTGTCCACCAAGGTAACCTCTCTGACACATTGGGGTTGATTTACTAAAGGCAAATAGACTGTGCACTTTGCAGAGTGCAGTTGCCCTCTGCAAATGCAATTGCTCCAGAGCTTAGTAAATAAGGTAAGGCTTGACTTTGCAAAGAGTACCCAATCCTGTGCAAGGAAAATTAAAAAAACAGCATTTATGCTTGCACATGATTGGATGATGGAAGTCAGCAGAGCTTCTGCTCATTTACTAAGCTCTGGAGCAACTGCTCTTGCAGAGGGCAACTGCACTTTGCAAAGTGCACAGTCTTTTTCCCTTTAGTAAATCAACCCCATTGTCTCGATTTTTTTTGTTTGATCCAACAGGTGAGATAAAAAGGTGAACTATGCAGTAAGGTGTGGCAGGGCGGTATTCGCCTATGTCAATATCTCAATATTGTGATTTAGATATACTGTATTCTGATGTATTTGTGCGGACAAGAATGTAGGGATAAGAAAATCAATAGAGGGAGAATTGAAGGAAAGGAAGGAAGAAGGGAAGAGAACAAAAAGAAGGGAGGGATGGGTGGGGGGTAGTGTTATTCTAAATGGGAGCGAAAAAGAGGGTGAAGGGGTAGAGAGTAGTTGGGTACGGGGAGAGGGATAGGGAAAAAGATAGAGTAGGGAGCTGGGGAAGGAGGTCGTTTTTTAATTTGTCTATAGTTACACTTTATATAGCTCATGTCCAGGCAGACCCCATTTTTGTTGACTTCACCACCAAGGCTCACCTTCTGGATCCTGATAGGACACCAGAGGACAGCCAATGGGAAGTAGTCCATGTCATGCAGGTAGTGATATGGACACTCAAAGAGAGACCCCGCCTTCTGAACACAGGAAAAGACTTGGGGCCAGAACTTCACGTGGCTGTAGATTTAGCTAAGTAAATGGAGCATTTTATTTTTTTTTTCTATGCCAGGAATTAATCAAGCTGGCCATAGATTACTTACAGTTTTGCTTATTCAACTTAAATTCAAGTTATGCAAGGCCCTGCAGGCAGTACTTTGGCTCAACATAAGTATATCTAAAAATTGACTGAGCCACATTATTTACCAAACAGTGATTGCATCCCTTCAAATGCAGTCACTGTGTGGCAGCACCAATATATTTAGGCAACCAGCAATGGCAATTCCTTCATTCACACTGTAAATAGGGGAATTGCCATGGACGTGGGAATCACCTCCATGAAGAGATAATCTAGTCATGTATAGCTGGCTTTAGAATGGAGGGAGGGTGGTGAGTTGGGCCTTAAAGAGGCAAGATTTTATGGTATCAACCAATCATGTGATCACTGTGATTGGCTTTCATAGGGGTCACATCTTTGGGAGCCAGTTCTGCAAACTTCCCAATCATTATTACAGACAACAGCTATCTTTGACAGCTCAGTAACTGTACAGTGAGCCCTATGACAGCCAATCAGCTCGCACATGATTGGCTGATCCTGCCCCCCCCCCCCAGGTATACAGACCCTATTTAACCCCTTGACGCTGATGCCTCCCAGCCTTTTAAGAGGTTTTAGATGCCGGGAGGCAGGGTTTATGATTATGTGACGGCTGTGATTGGCCAATCATGGCTGTCACATGATCGGAAATCTCCCAATCGCAAGAATCGATTAGGAGCTTTCCCTTAGCCACTGGTAACTGTACTGGGAGCATGCTCTCAGCACAGCTTGTTTTGCAATATTGCATGCAAATAGACATGTGCACAGTGAAATATTTTGTTTCGGAATTTCGTTTTTGTCCCGAAAAATACATTTAACTGTAGTTACTCCCGAAATTCGTTTTTATTTATTTCGCTTTTCGTTAAAAATTGCATTAGTCCGAAAATCCAAATTAAGGTCGAATCTGTCATTGAAGGCTTATGGTGTCTGTCGAATTTTCAAAGAAGATAAAGAAGCTAAACTGTACGACGCCGTCTTAGAACTTCTTAGAACTTTCAACAGACACCATAAGCCAAAGTACGTGTGTACTTAGTTCTAGCTATTTTACTGCTCCTCCTATTTGGTTACAATCAGCCAATAACATTCATCATCATCTATATTTTTATTTATATTTTCTCCCCTACGTCGAATCTTTTCTCCCCTACGTCTAATCTTTTCTCTCTATATCGAATCTTTTCTCTCTATATCGAATCTTTTCCTACCTACGTCGAATTTTTTCTCCCCTACGTCAAATTTTTTCTCCCCTACGTCAAATCTTCTCTCTCTATGTCGTATCTTTTCTCTCTATGTCGAATCTTTTCTCTCTATGTCGAATAATCTTGGACTAATAGAGTTAAGGTTAGGCACATTCGACCACAGGTTTGATGGACACAGATTGTTATTGTCATCATCATGTCGAATCTCCTATCTATATCGAACTGTTGTAGCAACGAAAACTAAAATAAAGCATTTGTTTATGTCGGATCTTTCGTTTTTCGGACTCTGGACTTTCGTTATCGTTTGTTAAAACGATAACGAAAATACCTGAAATTCGGACGAAAACGCATTCGGACGAAAACGAATGCACATGTCTACATGCACATATGTGGCTGCTCTGCGCCAAGGCCCACCCTCCGAGAGGCTGCATATTTGCATGCTGTAGGTGCCAAGAGATTAAGGTACACCAGGCCTGGGCAGGAAGGGATTTTTAAATCAACAAGTGTAAGTACCAAGACAAAAGCAGGTACTCACGCTTGTTGACTTGAAAACATATAAGCAATATGCATATGTGCGGCAGCAAAGAAGTGAAATAAATCTTTAATTATGTGTTTTTAAGTCAACAGATGTAAGTACCTGCTTTTGTCTTTGTATCAAAGTCTTCTGAAGCCTGGCCAACAGACTGGCCATACACTAATAAATATTTGACTGGTTCGGCACGGACTGGCCAAATTTCAGTGTGGCTGTCCCTACTTGATCAGCCGGTCGACCTTTTTGATTGACTTCTGTCAGGCATGTTGAAAATGTTTTCTCAATCAGTAGCTGTGGCTGGTGATGTGTGTATTCTGACGGGTCCCGTTGTTAGAATACAATGTCTTGCTGACTGATGAAAAAACATAAAACTGTTTATGGCCAGAATTAGACTTGAAAAGTAAGGGAAGGTTCCAGGAGCCAAACAGGCTCTACATCGAAGCACATGTGCTGACAGTAAGAGAAATGAGCAGAAGGTGAACCTGATCAATGGTCTGCTTCACCTTCATGGTCCAATCAGCAGGCTGGGGGTAGTTTACTGACCAAACTTGAACAGAATTAAAGATTGAATGAATCAACTGTAAGGTACATGGCTCTTATTTTTGCTCATCTCTCTTGGTATAAGTATATAGTTCATGATCACACCACAGACCATCTGGAAGAGCTCAAAACTGAAGGACTTTACAATGGTTCCTTTATTATAGACACATCCAAAACAGAAACTCTTCAATTTCCTGGGAATGATTGAACGCGTGTTGGAGCTCCATATATGGCCACCTGTGGAGAACATGGCCTGGATGCTTCATAAATACCACATGGAATGTTTAACATCAAACGGATGGGATATATACATTAACCATTTGTCCTGAGGCATACATATAAACATTTGTCCAAATGCTATGGTCTGCCCTGATTTAACTGGATTAAGTTGCTGTATTTATAGCCTATCAGGGCAGCATAAATAGGAACCTGAGTTCACTGACAAAAAAAATGTTAAAGGACCACAATACCCCAGCAGAAAAAAAAAAAACATTATATGCACTATGGACAGAGCTGTATGTAGACATCGTCTTAAACTGTGATTATTTTAGGAAAAATTAGGGCTTCAATATAGTATTGGAGAAAGTATGTTGAATATTTTAGTTAATTTCTAACTGTAAAGCCTACCAAACTAAGGAAAGGAAATATAATTTGTTGGGTATACAGTGGGGAAAATAACTGTGAGGTTTGACTCCTCCCAATCCCCTGATCACAATTTCCATTCCAGTTTCTGAATTTAACAAAAATATCCAGAGGGGGTGCAGAAGATTAAAAAAAAAAGTTCTAATAGTTAAAAAAAAGATGAGACTAGGTGGGCCTCCTTATGCTGCCATTCTTGGCATTGGCCTAAGACCCCTTTCACGCTGGGGCGCTTTGCAGGCACTACAGCACTAAAAATAGCGCCTGCAAAGCACCCTGAAAGAGCCGCTGCTGTGTCTCCAATGTGAAAGCCCCGAGGGCTTTCACACTGGATCGGTGCGCTGGCAAGACGCTAAAAAAAAGTCAAATGAAATCAATGGGGCAGCGCAGCTATACCGCCGGCATAGCACTGCTGCAGCAATGCTTTGCAGTGGTTTTAACCCTTTCTCGCCCGCTAGCGGGGGGGGGGGGAGAGCTCCCCGCTAACGGCCGAATAGCGCTGCGAGATTGGCGGTAAAGTGACGCTAAAAATAGCGGCATTTTACCGCCGTCGCCGCCCCCGCCCCAGTGTGAAAGGGGCCTAAGGGTGCCATTTTGGTAGCTACAGTCCCAATTATTGCTGATTGTAGGAATCTAACCCAGTGCTATCTATTCTAAGTTTTACAACAATTGTCTACCCACTGTTTTGTCAGATATTGTAAATATGAGATTTGGGAACACAGTAACAAATATTATAAAATATAATTTGAATAATGCATTCTAATAATATACAATAATGTACAGTAGGGAAAATAATTGTAATTATTAATTAATAATACTGCAGATTTTGTAAGTTTGCCCACTTACAAAGAGATGAAGGGTCTATAAGTTTTTATCATAGGTGTATTTTAACCGCTTCAGCCCCAGAAGATTTTACCCCCTTCCTGACCAGAGCACTTTTTGCGATTCGCCAATGCGTCGCTTTAACTGCCAATTGCGCGGTCGTGCGACATGCACCCAGACAAAATTTACGTCCTTTTTCCCCACAAATAGAGCTTTCTTTTGCTGGTATTTAATCACCTCTGCGGTTTTTATTTTTTGCCCTATAAACAAAAAAAGAGCAACAATTTTGAAAAAAAAATGCAATATTTTTTACTTTTTGCTATAATAAATATCCCCAAAAAATATATAAAAAAAACAAATTTTTTCCTCAGTTTAGGCCGATATGTATTTTTCTACATATTTTTAGTAAAAAAAAAAAAAAAAAATCGCAATAAGCGTATATTGATTGGTTTGCGCAAAAGTTATGGCGTCTACAAAATAGGGGATAGTTTTATGGCATCTTTATTATTATTATTTTTTTACTAGCAATGGTGGCGATCTGCGCTTTTTATTATGACTGCGACATTACGGCGGACACATCGGACACTTTTGACACTATTTTGGGACCATTGTCTTTTGTACAGCGATCAGTGCTATAAAAATGCACTGATTACTGAGTAAATGACACTGGTAGGGAAGGGGGTTAACCACTAGGGGGCGATCAAGGGGTTAAGTGTGTCCTAGGGAGTGATTCTAACTGTGGGGGGGATTGGCTTCAACTCACATGACAGCGATCACTGCTCCCGATGACAGGGAGCAGTGATCTCTGTCATGTCACAAGGCAGAACGGGGAAATATCTTGTTTACATAGGTTCTTCCCCGTTCTGTAGCTCTGTGACACGATCGAGCCCGCCGGTCCCGGGGGCACGGTCACACTGTATGCGGCGTGCGCACGTGCGCCTGCTAGCCCTGCCAATTAAAGGGGACGTACAGGTACGCCCATTTGCTCACCGCTGCCATTGTGCCGACGTACATCGGCGTGCGGCAGTCGGCAAGTGGTTAAATGATAGAGACAGAATATCAACCAAAAATCCAGAAAAAACACATGATACAAATGTTATAAATTTGAGTTGCAGTTCAGTGAGTAAAATAAATATTTGATCCCCTACCAACCAACAATAATTCTGGCTCCCACAGACTGGCTACAGTATGTGCTCATGTGGTACACAGATTAGTCCTGTCAATTTAAGATGGTGTTCCTAAGGACAACTCGTTATGTGTATAAGAGACACCTGTCCACAGAATCTCTTTCTTACATTCAAACCCACCATCATGAACAAGACCAAAGAGCTGGCAAATGACGTCAGGGACAAGATTGTAGACAAGGCAATTTTATTACAAGTCCTAATTATAGAAAAGGGTGACACTAGTTTATGCAAGTGCTTTATCACCACTCTGTGACCTGGCTCACCTGTGGTTCACATGGTTATAGGTTATAAGGGTCATAAACTGATGTACATCCAATTCCGATCTAATCATTTGCCAATAGAAATTTCTAAACTTTTAGATTGTCTACATAGCACTACCCTGCTGACAACTTTTTTTTTTTGGACAACATATGAGTGGAATTTTCCAAAAGCACTAGTAGAAACAAAAATTCAGGGGCTTGAGCCCCTGTCAAGTTTTTATTCGTCTGTGTCCATGTTGCAGATTTTTCCATAACTTCCTGTTTAACTGTAAAAACCCAGCAGGAGTTCTAATCCTTCTCTATATATATATATTTTTTTTATTTTTTATTTTTTCCTTGACAGACACTTTAACGCTTCTTTTACTTATTTTTTTTGAAAGCCCATGGTGTGTGAACACACTCCAAAAACTTCACCCAGTGCCAAAAAAATGTGCACACACATAAAGAGTAGAACACAAAAACGTGCAACGGGTGTACACAAGTCCTCCGAGGACCTTGCCCTGATCCTCCAGGGGGTTAGGCTCCAGGCGGGGACCGGGGTACTTACACTTGGTCCATCTGGCCAAAATCAGATGGACCCCATTCTTTGGAGGGTCTGCCGAAACAGACCCACCTAAGTACTAGGTGGGGCTCCCCCGAAGGGAGACCCCATGAGAGAGGGCGAACTAAGCCAGAAGGCCATGTCCACCCCCTCCCAAGACTTTCAGGGCAGGCCCGAGGACCTACACCCTACCAGTCACACGTGAAAAAAACGTGTACAAACATAAAAATACAAAAAAGTGACAAACATGGGGCTTAAATAAAAGAAAGCGAGGAAGAAGGAAGTGGAGAGGGGAGTGAAAAGTGACCATTGTGTGTTACAGTGGCCGGCCCTCCAGCCAGGAATCAAAAATTCCTCTGGTCCCAGCCAAAAGGCCTATGAGGCAGGTGAGAAAAAAAAGGGGAATGGTGCAGTGACCGTGGTGCCATAAATAAAAGTGACCCTCACTCACAGTGATATTACGTCACCCCTGGACTGCCCCTCCAGAGACATACACCATGGGCTTCTTTTCGGGTCCAACTCTCACCTGGACCAGTGCAGCCCTCCATCCCTGCCAGATAATGAGCCCTTCTAGGGTTTTCTCGGGGAGAGCCACGGACGTCAAACGCAGCCTGCGCCAATACTAGCCCTTCCAGGCCCACAGCATTCCAGTGGATTTGCATGGCAACACCCTGATTCCTCAGTCAGAGTGACAGCTTCTCCACCAGATGCTGACAGGAACAGTGACCACACCAATCCTAGCCAGAAGGCCAGGACTTTAACGCTTCTTTTATGACACACTTAATCTAATATGGGTGGAGTGGTCCTTTAAAAATGGTGACACAGGGACTATTTCTGGTCATGGGGGGCAGCCTGTGCTGTAGCAGCAACTACATTGTTTTACCAAAAGTATTGGGACACCTGCCTTTACACGCACATGAACTTTAATGGCATCCCAGTCTTAGTCTATAGGGATTAATATTAAGTTGGCCCACCCTTTGCAGCTATAACAGCTTCAACTCTTCTGGGAAGGCTGTCCACAAGGTTTAGGAGTGTGTCTATGGGAATGTTTTACCATTCTTCCAGAAGCCAAACTATATTGCCAAAAGTATTGGGCCACACCCCCCCCTCCCCCAAATCATTTAGTGGAGGGGGGGGACTGCATTTGCATAAATCTGCATTTTTAAACTTTTATATATTTTTTTCTTTATAACTTTTAAAATGTTGTGCCCTGCTTTTACTATGTATTTCCAGGTGAATCCAATATTTGGTTACCTCATCGATATCCATTTATTCTCTCCACAGCTGTCTTTTAACGTTTTTGGTATCCTCATGGATTCTTTAAACATCAACAAGACCTTAGTGAACCTCTTAGGGGAACAATATGTCACGTGTTCAGGCAATTTAACCACAGAGGACATGGAGCCAAACCAAGACCCACAGAAAATGGTCTATATTCTCCTGCTTATTAGTGGCTTTGCCTTCTTGACCTTTGTGGTGATGTATTGGCATTTTTCCAAAAGTGATCATTCTGCGGATCCCTATCACCAGTACATAATCGGAACATGGAAGGAATGGAAGGAAGACAGTCTCATTCTGGTGAACCACAGGGAAAGATCTGCATCTTTAACTTTTGTGAACCAAACTGTGATAGACGGTCATCTCAGACCAGAACCTGGACCATCATCCATGTAATATATTACAAAATGTATAGCTATTATATTGTACATTGTAGTCAATATCGAATTCTTGTCATATTGGGGATTGTTTGCAATCTGTTCTATGCTGTTTTTTAAAGGATAAAGGGCACCAGAGGCAGACTGACAACTCATGGGGGCCCCCTCCTGTGTCCCCGCTCATACTCAAGCCACACCCACATCTCTCTCTCTCTAACTCCCTCTCTCTCTCTCTCTTTCTCCCTTTATCTCTCTCGCTCTCTCTCTCTCCATCCCTCCTCCTATCCCTCGTACTTCCCCTCTCTCTCGCTCTCTCTGTTTCTCTCTCTCTCTCTTCCTCCTCTCTCCCTCTCTCTGTCTCAGTAGAAGATGAGGTGAATTGTAGATGAAGCCAGCAGTGAGAGAATTTTAGTAGCAAAGGAGATAGAGAAGTTAGTATCTGATCTTGTTTGGTATGCACAATGTCGGGTAACTTACCACAGTGTGCAGCACCCAATCGGTGAGCCATTGTTGGTAGTAGCAGTGCTGTATGGCCCCAGGGGTTAGGCTGGGCCTCGGGGTAGTCCCTCAGCTCAGGCATAGCAGAGGCTTTCTCCTGCCACAAAGTCTCAAGTCAGGTACATAAAGAAAAGGACAGCCAGGGGAATGGTGCCCAAACTGGGCTGATAGTGTGTGATTGGATCCACACCAGAGAGGAAGGGACACAAGCAAAGCTGTCCACCAGATACAGTGGAGGACAATGGGTGGGCTCCCTTGTCATCACTGGACCCCTCATCCGTGGAGGAGCCATGCACCCTGATTGTGAAAGCCTCTTGAGCCCCCTAGGGAAAGAGAGCCTTGATTGATGGGGGCATGGCTACGTGCATGACAAGGGGAACGATTTGGTTGGGACAGTTGGGATGGGATGGGCCTGAGCTCAGGGCACGTGTGCCCCAGGGGATTCTGGGTCTTTCGGAAGAGTCGTTTGGAAGAGCTGCCCACCCTCCCGCCCCTTTTTTCCTATGTTATGGTATGTCACAGCTTGCTGCGGTTTTCTTGACCTTGTCAGCAGTTAAAGTTGCTGTAATGGGCCCCACTTCCCTCTTTTGGTTAAGTGCTCACAGTACAACTGTGACTGGCACTGGTTGAATATGTTCACATTATGTGTTGGAATTTAATAAAGCTGTGGCCTTGCCCTTTCCAACCTAATGGTTGTAAGTGTCTTATTTAATGGGGTAAAGGGCAAGGGTAGTGGGGGACTTGATCCCATTGTTTAACATTAATTGGGACCTAAGCCCATTGCGCCTCAGCAGTCATGTACACATCTCACCTTTGCACCTCCCATCCCCAGCTCACCTCTGTGCCTTTGTCTACAGCTCACCTCTGTGTCCCTGCCCACAGATCACTTCTGTGTCCCTGTCCATAGCTCACCCCTGGGTCCCTGTCCACAGCTGTCCCTGTCCACAACTGACCCCTGGGTCCCTGTCCACAGCTCACCCCTGCTTCCCTGTCCACAGCTCACCCCTGTGTCCCTGTCCACAGCTCACCCCTGTGTCCCTGTCCACAACTCACCTCTGTGTCCCTGTCCACAGCTCACCTCTGTGTCCCTATCCACAGCTCACCTCTGTGTCCCTGTCCACAACTCACCCCTGCGTCCCTGTCCACAGCTCACCCCTGTGTCCTTGTCCATAGATCACCCCTGTGTCCCTGTCCACAACTCACCCCTGTATCCCTGTCCATAGCTCACCCCTGCGTCCCTGTCCACAACTCACCCCTGTGTCCCTGTCCACAGCTGTCCCTGTCTACAACACACCCCTGCATCCCTGTCCACAGCCGTCCCTGCCCACAGCTCACCACTGTGTTCCTGTCCACAGCTCACCCCTGTGTCCCTGTCCACAACTCACCCTTTTGTACCTAGCACTCCCTTTCCCTTCCTTCATCATCTCTACACTCAGCCCCCACCCATCCATAGTTGTCACCTCTGCACCTAGAACCATTGACAATACACAGCTCTCACTTTTGGTGCTGCATGCTCCAAAACTAATTTCCCTTCTAGGTTTTCCTCCTTACAGAAGCTAGCACCGATCTATTAGGAAGCGGACAGCACAGGCTTAGCAAACAGCACACTGGCTGCTCTGCCTCTCTTACACAGCAGCAGTGTGCAACACAACACGGCCAGCGACAGCTTCGGCTCCTGGGCATCATCGACATGTCCTGTGTGCTGGTGCTTGCAGCTCCCCTGCCCCCCCCCCCCCCCGTGTCTCAGGGGAGCTCTGCAGTGAGGATTATTGGCAGAATAGAGAAGAGTTAAGAGCACTAAGAACTACTCATCACCGAATGGTCAGTCCGCCAATGAAGGGCACCTTTAACTTAGAAAACCAGGATATCCCTAGCACTATATAGTAAAAATGTGAATAACCTAACTCGTTGCTGTTGATTGCTGGACTTTAAACATAATTACAGATTTTTGCTTATCATAACAATGTTACCCTGCCTATAAAAGAGCCAAATACAGATTAAACCATGACCAGGGCTCCCATTGCACGCATGGATCTCGGCCGAGGTTCGTGGTCTTAGGGTGGGCTGGCTGGAGGAGAGAGTGGCTCTCTATGTGGATGATCTGCTGCTTTTTTTGAATGATGCTGGTGACTCACTGCGGGGCGTACTCGGTATCATGGATGCCTTCTCCGCCTTCATGGGGTTGAGAGTGAACTGGCACAAATCTCAGCTGTTCCCTGTGAATGAGGGGGCCAGGTCCTCCTCACCCTCCTCTCTCCCACTCCAGTGGGTTGATCAGTTTACCTATTTAGGTATTATCATCTCAAGAGAGAGTAGGGACTTTGTGTGGCTCTATCTTGACCCTGTCTTAGTAGCAATTAAAACCAAACTGAAGGCATGGAGCAATCTTCCCCTTTCCCTCATTGGGCGCATCAGTCTTCTCAAAATAAAAGTCCTCCCTAAATTTACTTACATTTTTCGGAACTTAATTCTCTTAAGCAACTCTTCCTCTCCTTTATTTGGGGACTTAAACCGCCTAGATTCAAATACACCACTCTGACCAGGCCTGTGGACAGTGGGGACTTGGCTCTCCCTAATTGCCACAAGTATTTCTTGGCCACTCAGCTTGTGACCGCCCATTGGTGGTTGCAGCCAGACCTGACCAACTCTGCGGTCATGCTGGAGGTGACTATAGTGGGGTCTCTGGAGGCCTTGAAGAGGTTGCCATTCAGGGGGCCTAAAACGCCTCACCATCTCACCCTTCTATGCGTATCACTATGCGGGCATGGAAGGTGGGTGAGGCGCTGTGGGCACCCCAGCCAAACTCCTGGTCTGCTCACACCCCTCTGTGGCTGAACCCTAACCTATCACAGTTCAATACCATCCTGTATCCACAGGCCTGGGCCAAATACAAAATACTGACCCTTGAGCATGTTATAACCAACAGAGAGCTCACCCCCTTTCATGTTTTACGCACCACATTTAATGCACGGGCCCAATTTAGGTATCTTCAAATTGCTCATGTCTACAGGTGTCACTTCTTAGGCCAACCAGTTGAATTGGCATACTCGGAGCTCGAATCCACCCTGCGGGTGAAGGACTTGGAGAAACCCACGTCTCAGCTCTACGGGTCCCTGCTGGTTGCTGCCGGCCCCAAGTTGTCCCCCTTCCGCAGGAAATGGGTGGGGGACATACCAGAGCTGGACGAGGACGACTGGAGGGAGATTTGGGACTTTCCCTTCTCCCCTCTGGTCTCAGCTAGGGACAAACTGGTCCAATACAAAATTGTGCATAGAGCTCACTACACGCCTCACAGGCTGCACCAGATGTCACCGGCACATTCTCCGGTGTGCTGGTGTTGCTCCTACCAACCGGGTGACTTTTACCACATTTTTTGGGTTTGCCCAGCCATTAAACATTATTGGAAAGAAGTACTACAGGTGATTACTAAAGTCAGACTCGTGTTCGTGTCGTGTTCGTATTATGATCCTAAATATTGTCTGCTGGGGCTGTTGCGATATGTTGCCGCATCAGAAGAACTGCCCCTGCTTGGGCCTTGCATGGGCTAATTTTGTATGCTAATGAAAAATGTAATAAAAGAGATTTTGCAAAAAAAAAAAAAACTATGACCAGGACTAGGACAAAGGGTGTGCAGGAGGGGCGGCTGCCCTGGGCACAATGGTTTATTGCAGGGATTGGGGCACCCTGACCCTAATCCTATGGGGGGGGGCACAGTTTGGCATGTTTGCCCTGGGCATTGGATGACCTTGTCCCGGAACTGACCATGACCATCTGTCATGGGAATAGATCATTATTTTCCTCATTGCACACAACTGGCTGGACTTCATGCTATTCTTTTCTCTAAACAGATCTTAAGTGGAATTTCCATACCTATCCTCTTGTTTAGGGCAGCCACCTGGGCAGAACAGCCAGCATACTCATAGAAATCCAAAAGCAGGGGGAGCCAGTCAGAAGAGATCTGAAACTCAGCCACTGCTCTGTTCAAGGGTGATCCTCCCTCCTTAATCTGATTGTTGGATCAACTTTTAGACATGTTTACTGCTTTACTGTACATTGATCACCAAAGTCAAAGCAAAAGAAAGGAAGGGGAAAGGACGTTCAACACCCAACACAGGTGATATTTTTTAATTTAATTTAAAAAAAGTGTACTACATTTGAGCTGCCTTACTCATACCACACACTACCAGTGACCACCATTGTGAAGCAGATCTTTACTGTAGACCAGTGGTCTCCAAACTGCGGCCCTTAGCAACGATGGGGCATAATTTCTTCCACTGACAACAAAACTGGGGAACTATTCCTCCCACTGACACCAACTATTTCTCCCCCCTAATGCCAAAGATCGTACATTGTTTGCTCGCACTGGGCCCCCTAAAGTCTGAAGGAAGTAAACCAGCCCTTTCTTTAGAAGGTTTGAAGACTCCTGCTGTAGACCATAACTGTGAAAAAAGTCAAAATGGCTAGATCTGCACTGTAAAGAAAAGGGAAAATAGGACTTCTCTGTAGACCAGAACTGTGAATGAGCAGGAATAGACCAGTACTCACTGCCACTGTGAAGTGGATGAAAACAGGCATACACTACAGATCAATGGCTGTCAACATAAGAGGTATAGGGGGCCCTAAATGTGGCCCCTGAAAGGGTCACAGCATAATATTTAGTACTGTATAGGCAATGCTATTGCTATAGAAGAATGAGTTGATCAGAGGCTATAGATATGTCATGCTATAAGTGTTGTTGGGTCAAAACTTGCTGTAGTTGACAGTCAAATGCAAGGAACATGTTATGCCGGATTTCAAGACAGCACTGCCATTGCTACCCCTTTGCAAATCAATGCTTTCATTCACACTGCTGGGGTCTCAAAAGGCCACATAGCAACTACTGAAGGGTCACATGTGGCCCTTGGGCCATGTGTTGGACACTAGACTATACGCTACGCTATAGACAAATCCAATATAATAAAATAAAATAATACAATAAAATCGACAAAACCGGTGTAAAAGGTGTTAAATTGTTGGGTAAAAATGCTGCCTCCAATCTGTAAGTATTATAAGAGGGGTCGTCAAAAGTTAACACACTTTTATATTTTTGTTGGAAACGGTGAGGTTGGGAGTTGTAGTAATTGGTTGTGTCTGAGAGTTTCATGTGATTAGTCTATCTGGCAAGCCAGCTGACCAGTTTAGTATAGGAGTTGTCATGCTGTGGTGAAGATAGCTACAAAACATAAACAAAAGTGCAGAAACCTTTTGAAGAATCCTCGTATATATACAGTAGGAGTGCAATATAGACGGATGATCAGTAATGGTACAATTGGGCATTTTTAGATATGGAATAATAATACAAAAAAGATGCGGCGCTAAAAATAATTAAAACCAGTGAAATGAATTGATACAATAATCAAAAATAACAGTGCAAGTTAAATAATATCATACTCCAATGTCCCAAGATTACAGACAAGTAAAATGGACAGATAGAATCCAAAGAACAAAGCAAGGAAGAGTCCGTGATAAATCAAGAAAGTGTGCAAAAAAAGGGCCACAACAGAGATGAGGATGTAGTGGAGAGAATCTTCTGTGGTTCCTCACACCCGAGGTGGAATATCAAATATGCTCACCAGATCCCGTTGACCGCCATTACAGCGGTCAAAAACAGCACAGGGAAATTTTGGGGCTCCCCACAACCTCAGCTCAATGGTACCGATGGGCGACAGATAGTATCTCAGGATTCAAAGAGAGAAAGTACAAACCATCGCATAATATAGTCTGCACAATCGTTTTATTAAAAGGAATTGCACTTACAAAATCTCGTAGTAAAAACAGCATATCGCGTACAACTAACAGCGCCTCCGTCTGCTGCCTCCGCCTTCCTGGTTCGTGTACAGCCCTACACAGAATACGGACGTGGTGACGTCGTAGGCTCCTCCCTACGCGTTTCGTCACTAGCGGACGTCGTCTGGGGATTGGCCAAGCTCGAGCGTCACCGCGTGTGGGCATTAAATACACTACAGGCGCCATCTTAACTAATGGCAAAGTAATTTTAGCATTAGAAAACGGCCAAACCGTATTAGATGCCGGCCATTGATGGTTAAAGGAAGCGGAGGAAAACAAAAAAGAAAAGGGAAGGGAAGAAAACGCCATCTTGTGGCCAAAATAAATAACGAAAAAAAACTAAAAGGAGAAAATGAATTCTCAATTGACGGCAACAAACTCAGAAGGGGTGCAGCAGACAGAAGGCTTGGTGAAACATTTAAAAAAACATATTAATTGCAATAAATAATACTAAAATCCAAAACCTCAGCATATCAAATACTAAATATATAAAGGAAGGTCAGAGGCCACATTGGCAATATGAAAAAATTATTCTCATAGGAATAAAAAAAACCAATAAAAATTTTTTTATATTTAAAATGGTCAAGAGTTGTTTATAAAACAATTAATGTCCCAGTCAACGTTTAACCCATGTGGTACAAAAGATCTCATGTGGAAGATCCACCTAGTCTCAAGCCTAGATAATGATCTGACCTTATTTGTCCCTCTCCAGTGTGGATTTATTTTGTCAATTGCCATGAAAAGGGTCCCATCCGGTTTCTTATCATGATATTTGGCATAATGCCTAGATAGGTTATGCTTTGGATAACCCCGTTTAATGTTGGCAATATGCTCCGATAATCGCACATGTAACTCACGTTTGGTTCGACCAATGTACTGCTTGGAGCATGGGCACTGAATAAGATAGACAACGAATTTGGTGGTACATGTAATGAAGGATTGGATGTCATATATCCTATTCGTGACAGAGGATAGAAAGGTCTCACGTTTTCTACCAGTAAAGGAGTTTATCCGACAGGTGTTACACTTATGACAAGGATAGAAACCTTTCATAGTGTGGAAAAAGGAGATAGTCCTCGGGGGATCTATCACATTTCTAGCGATACTATGTCGCAAGGAGGGCGCACCCCTATATATCACTACAGGTTTATCTGGAATGACAGGTCCTAGAACCTTGTCATTCCTGAGTATATTCCAATGTTTTTGAAAAATTCTTTTAACAGAAAAATGTTGGTTGGAATAACCTGTAATCATAGACCAACTAAACCTATTGTCACATACGGGACTATGGCCAACGTCCCTGTGCAGCATAAGTGCCCTGTCCATATTAGCAACCTGAGAAATGGTGGCCTCAACTTCACCCTTGGAGTAACCCTTTTCCAGGAAACGTTGTTTGAGCACCTGAGCTTGTTGGTAGTACTCCATAACCTCAGTGCAATTACGCCTAATCCGCTGGAATTGTCCCCGAGGGACAGCTCTCAACCAAGCTGGATGATGGCAGCTGGAAAGCGGAATATAGGCGTTTCTATCCGTCGTTTTAAAATATGTATTAGTGATAAGGCGACCATTCCTGACCAAGATGTTAAGGTCAAGGAAATGGATTCCTATATCACTAATTTCAAACTGGAGTGAAATACCTCTATCATTCTGGTTTAATGATGTAAAAAATTCCTCAAGTGAGGGCTGATCACCATCCCACACCAGCAGGACATCGTCTATGTACCTTTTCCATAAACGCAGCTGCACCGGGGGATTCCTGTCAATGACCTCACTCTCCCACCTGGCCATAAATAAATTGGCCAGGCTGGGCGCAAATTTAGCGCCCATGGCCACACCACAAATCTGTAAATAAAAAGCACCCCCAAACCAAAAATAATTATGACCTGCCGCAAATTTTAAAAGGGACAAAATGAAAAGTTTTTGAGACTGAGGCAGGGAAGATTCGGAGTTACATACCAGTTGGGATGTAGCTTATCTTGAGCAATACATCTCTCAGAAAATGGTACCCCGTAGTTTAAGATGGGAGGTCAACCCACAGAAAGGTGAAATAGACTTGGAGGGTTGGTTCATTTATTTTAATGACACAGGTGTAAAATTCCTTGTGTTTCTGCTGGGGAAAAAACGAGATAAGCTGAAAGCTTTGAACGATGAGGTTGCTCTGGTCAGAGACAAACTGTTGCAGTTTAAGGATCAAGAAATTTATAAATCAAAATCTGATCAACTGCGACAGTTTCTTGAAAAGGAAGACTCTGACCAGAGGAACAAAAAGAAGGAAAAATATAATCGCGATTTAGCAGATTATTCCAATAAAATGGTTTTCAAGTGGCAGATTGCCACAGATGAACCAACTGAGAGTGAGATGATGGACACTCAGCATCAACCCCCATCTCTCTCTGCCCAGGCCCATCTCTCTAATGGGGTTGTACCTCTTCCTGTGACTCAAACCAATAATAGAGGCCATCCTAGTGTTAAACCTAAAACCTTTAAGGGTAATGAAAAACGCATTCCACAAGGTGGCTCCAGATATGGAGCCTTACAGGGCCCCCCCCTGAGAGAAAATAATAGAGGGAATTATGCCTCTAAACCCACAAATAGGAATTTTCAGCAATCTAATGAGAGGGAATATAGGGATATACCCAGAGGCCATCCCCAGAGATCCAGGGATTTTGAGAGGGACCCTAGAGACTATGCACCTATGTCACATGCTCACACCCCTAGGAGTAGGGGCATTCCTTTGTCCAATAGGTTTACCCCTCTTTCCTATCATCAGGACAACTTTGAGGGTGATGAACATGTGATTAGTAGACATCCTAATCATTATGATGATTATTCTAACCCTGGGAGGAATAATTATCAGAATTCCCCACGGGATTTTTTAGGAGAAGGTCAAAACCATCAACGGTCCCTTCCCAGGAACAACTACAGAGGAAAAAGAGGACACGAGGAAAGAGAGGCCTTAGAGGGGGGAGGAGGATCAGGGCCAAAGAGAAGAAGACAATAAATGTCAGTGGGGTATTTAATTTAAGTACTGTTCAACTCTCTATAGGCGAACAAAGAGTTTTAAGCCAGGGCCTGAAATTTGCCCCCCCCCACAGATTGAACAAATTTGAAACGTTCATTGATGTTCACAAGTTCATAAGAAAACTGAACATCAAGAGACATTTCGCCTTAAATCCGATTAACAACCAGGGTTCATCCTTTGTTAATAGACCTTCTATCGTCACGAATAGAACAACTGACCCACTTTCCAGCTCACTTAATCAGACGAATGAGACTCCTATTAGACACACCAACTTATCAAATGCCTCACTATTCAACCCCCCAGGTCCCATTGCTCCCTCTATACAGGTTTTTAAAGAAATGGTAATTAAGGATTTGCTAGCATTCAATTGCCCCCCTAACCAACAAGGGGATGTCCAACACCATTTATCTAAAATCTGTGAACGAAATGACATCGTCATACGTCCAGCGGACAAAGGGGGAGGTGTTGTCATTCTCAACAAAGTTCAGTATTTAGAAGAAATGAATAGGCTCCTTTCTGACCGAGCTACGTATTTGCCTTTGGCCGCTAACCCTACAACTAAATTCAAAAGGGAACTCCAGACCCTGATAGATGGAGGTTTTGAAGGGGGTATTTTAAATAAAAAAGAAAGGGCATACCTGGTTCCCTCAGCTCCAAGGATTCCAGTTATGTATTTTCTACCTAAAATACATAAAAGCCTTTCCAATCCTCCTGGCCGCCCGATCATTAGCGGCATAGATTCGGTTACGGCCAGGATAGGAAGATATGTGGACAATTTTTTACAACCTCTAGTGACAGCTACTCCAGCATATTTGAGAGACACTACTCAGGTTATTAATCTTTTGGAAAACCTGGAATGGAAGGAGAGCTACATCCTGGCTACGGCGGATGTAGCTTCTCTGTATACCAACATCTCACACAAACATGGATTAGAAGCTGTTAGTTATTACCTTAACCAAGAATCTTCCCTGCCTCAGTCTCAAAAACTTTTCATTTTGTCCCTTTTAAAATTTGCGGCAGGTCATAATTATTTTTGGTTTGGGGGTGCTTTTTATTTACAGATTTGTGGTGTGGCCATGGGCGCTAAATTTGCGCCCAGCCTGGCCAATTTATTTATGGCCAGGTGGGAGAGTGAGGTCATTGACAGGAATCCCCCGGTGCAGCTGCGTTTATGGAAAAGGTACATAGACGATGTCCTGCTGGTGTGGGATGGTGATCAGCCCTCACTTGAGGAATTTTTTACATCATTAAACCAGAATGATAGAGGTATTTCACTCCAGTTTGAAATTAGTGATATAGGAATCCATTTCCTTGACCTTAACATCTTGGTCAGGAATGGTCGCCTTATCACTAATACATATTTTAAAACGACGGATAGAAACGCCTATATTCCGCTTTCCAGCTGCCATCATCCAGCTTGGTTGAGAGCTGTCCCTCGGGGACAATTCCAGCGGATTAGGCGTAATTGCACTGAGGTTATGGAGTACTACCAACAAGCTCAGGTGCTTAAACAACGTTTCCTGGAAAAGGGTTACTCCAAGGGTGAAGTTGAGGCCACCATTTCTCAGGTTGCTAATATGGACAGGGCACTTATGCTGCACAGGGACGTTGGCCATAGTCCCGTATGTGACAATAGGTTTAGTTGGTCTATGATTACAGGTTATTCCAACCAACATTTTTCTGTTAAAAGAATTTTTCAAAAACATTGGAATATACTCAGGAATGACAAGGTTCTAGGACCTGTCATTCCAGATAAACCTGTAGTGATATATAGGGGTGCGCCCTCCTTGCGACATAGTATCGCTAGAAATGTGATAGATCCCCCTAGGACTATCTCCTTTTTCCACACTATGAAAGGTTTCTATCCTTGTCATAAGTGTAACACCTGTCGGATAAACTCCTTTACTGGTAGAAAACGTGAGACCTTTCTATCCTCTGTCACGAATAGGATATATGACATCCAATCCTTCATTACATGTACCACCAAATTCGTTGTCTATCTTATTCAGTGCCCATGCTCCAAGCAGTACATTGGTCGAACCAAACGTGAGTTACATGTGCGATTATCGGAGCATATTGCCAACATTAAACGGGGTTATCCAAAGCATAACCTATCTAGGCATTATGCCAAATATCATGATAAGAAACCGGATGGGACCCTTTTCATGGCAATTGACAAAATAAATCCACACTGGAGAGGGACAAATAAGGTCAGATCATTATCTAGGCTTGAGACTAGGTGGATCTTCCACATGAGATCTTTTGTACCACATGGGTTAAACGTTGACTGGGACATTAATTGTTTTATAAACAACTCTTGACCATTTTAAATATAAAAAAATTTTTATTGGTTTTTTTATTCCTATGAGAATAATTTTTTCATATTGCCAATGTGGCCTCTGACCTTCCTTTATATATTTAGTATTTGATATGCTGAGGTTTTGGATTTTAGTATTATTTATTGCAATTAATATGTTTTTTTAAATGTTTCACCAAGCCTTCTGTCTGCTGCACCCCTTCTGAGTTTGTTGCCGTCAATTGAGAATTCATTTTCTCCTTTTAGTTTTTTTTCGTTATTTATTTTGGCCACAAGATGGCGTTTTCTTCCCTTCCCTTTTCTTTTTTGTTTTCCTCCGCTTCCTTTAACCATCAATGGCCGGCATCTAATACGGCTTGGCCGTTTTCTAATGCTAAAATTACTTTGCCATTAGTTAAGATGGCGCCTGTAGTGTATTTAATGCCCACACGCGGTGACGCTCGAGCTTGGCCAATCCCCAGACGACGTCCGCTAGTGACGAAACGCGTAGGGAGGAGCCTACGACGTCACCACGTCCGTATTCTGTGTAGGGCTGTACACGAACCAGGAAGGCGGAGGCAGCAGACGGAGGCGCTGACTGTTAGTTGTACGCGATATGCTGTTTTTACTACGAGATTTTGTAAGTGCAATTCCTTTTAATAAAACGATTGTGCAGACTATATTATGCGATGGTTTGTACTTTCTCTCTTTGAATCCTGAGATACCATCTGTCGCCCATCGGTACCATTGAGCTGAGGTTGTGGGGAGCCCCAAAATTTCCCTGTGCTGTTTTTGACCGCTGTAATGGCGGTCAACGGGATCTGGTGAGCATATTTGATATTCCACCTCGGGTGTGAGGAACCACAGAAGATTCTCTCCACTACATCCTCATCTCTGTTGTGGCCCTTTTTTTGCACTCTTTCTTGATTTATCACGGACTCTTCCTTGCTTTGTTCTTTGGATTCTATCTGTCCATTTTACTTGTCTGTAATCTTGGGACATTAGAGTATGATATTATTTAACTTGCACTATTATTTTTGATTATTGTATCAATTCATTTCACTGGTTTTAATTATTTTTAGCGCCGCATCTTTTTTGTATTATTATTTATGGTGGGATTTGGAGACTAGATCTCGATGCAGGCTGCTTAGTTTTCACTACACTGTATTTTCTGTTTCACCTTAAGCGCAGCTTTTATTATTGTTTTTGCCAGCACATTTTTAGATATGGAATATAGGCCACTAGACACCAAGAGTGCCAGGTGTTAACACCTTTATGCCCCGTTCACACGATCCGTTAATCGGACGACAGATCATCCGACTTTTTTCGCTTATTAGTCGCAAGTAGAAATTGAATAGGTTACTAAAATCCCGAAAATTCTTGTACGTCAGCAAAAAAAAATCGGAAGTGATGTAATGTGTTGTAGTGTATTTGTATTGTATTTTCGGATGACAACTTTACTGACTAAAAGGAAAATCGTATGATCTGGTATCGTACGAGGAAAATTTTCGTGCATGTCTGATGGAATAATATCGGGTGAACTGTCGTGATCGGCTCTCGAAAGCTCTGTACTAACGATTCGATTATCGTACGAATGCGTCAAAAGCGGTATTTTTGATACGACTTTCGGATCGTGTGTATGGGCCATTAGTCTCAGACAGATGTTGGAGATGTGGCCCTATATGGTGGTCTCTTTTACACATCTTTCAGACTTGCCCTAAACTTACTGACTTCTGGCGGAAGGTACATAGGATATTCCAACAATTTAGAGACTTTCAGATCCTCTATGAACTGTCCTTTCTTTCTCCTTCATAATAATCTCCTCTAAAATTAATCGAAACACAGATTTCATAAACGCAGCCAAACCTGCAGTCCAAATGTGGCTTAACAAAGTAGAAGATATAAGAAAGATGGAAGACTTAACCCATTCCCAAAAAGACAGATCAGATGTTTTTAACAAAGCATGGTTCTACTGGTCCCAGTTGATCTTTTCTGGAGAAGCTAACCACGGCACCTACTGGCAGTTAAGGCCTAGTAGATGTGTTACCACCCTTTCCCCACATTACCCTATCCTCTTCCCCAATGATATTACCTTACTCATTTATTTTATCTCTCTAACCCCCAAGTCAAATTCTGGTTAAAACCCCTCTGTGGTTCTCTCTTTCCCGACCTTGTTATCAAAAAGGTCCCATTAGGCCTCTGCTAATCCTTTAGGATTCAATCATCACCCCCACCTTTGTTTCTACATTTTCTGACACTATCTTAGGCTGGCCATACACGGTGCAAATTATTTCTTGCAACCACGGGTTACAGGAAAGAAACTCGCTTGATTCCCCCATCAACAAAGACAGTGCTGACATCCCTGCCATCAGGTCTTTGTATTCTCCCGGCGGGAGGGTGGGGGAAGCTGACCCCGCTGGGAGAAGACAGTGATTATTGCTAATGGCTATTACAGCCGCTAATGATAATCACATGTAAATACGGCAGATTAGATGTACCCTACCCAAGTTCAGCGATCGATCAACTTGGTACATTCGACCTGCCCATACACGGTTCCAGTAGGAACCAGCCGAGATTCTAACCATGTATGGCCTGCGTTAAATGAACCCTTATCTTTTATGTATAAATCTCAACTCTCAGGATCCTTCTGAGACCTCTTTTTGCCCCTCTCCCCCCGCCCCTGTTTTATCAATGAAAAAAACTGAGCTCTATAGTAGTGAGCTTTAAAAAATAAATCCCAGGATCATCGTGACAAATTGGTTCAAACAAATAACTACAACCACTTATGGCTTATTATGATGAACATCCTGGTTCTGATCACACATTGTTGTATATTTGTTGTATACCGTCAAACAAATGTGTTCTGTGTTCTTATTCTTGTATACACCTCCTTATAATTGATGCTCAACCTTTGACTGTACACTCGTTCATAAATAAAAATGAGAACGAAAAAAAATAGTGCCAGGTGTTATAGAGCTGTCATTGATGAGTGAAGAGGACTCTGATGTTTTTATCATATAGGGTTCAGAAAGCTCTATTGGTGGTCCCACTCTTGTTACCATATTGGAACGAGCCCAAGGATTGACAGGCCTGGACTTCACATAAACATTGATTCTGGAGAAAAACGTGCAGCTCTGGTGACCCTATAATTCCTTACTAGTCCGCTCTAAAAATGGATTATTATCATTTTGTAATGACACAAACTCTTTAAATAATATCTGGAAGTTTAAAAAAAGCATTTCTATCCGGGGGAATAAGATTGGAATTATTCCATCTATGCTATAAATGGACCAAAACATTATTCCTGCCGGGCGTCAGCAGGTCTGTACTGTGTAAGGAATCGTTTGGACTGGAGATTATAGTGGAAACATTCCGGTGACACTAAAGAACGCAACATATGTATTGTATGGCCTTAACATTCACCAAACCACTTCCGTAATGCCGCAGTCTGTTCTTACATTACATTAAACAGACACATTCCCAAATCTGCGTCTCAGTTATGTAACCATACATGCAAACTGCTCTGTGGCCCTTGTTATACTCACGCTAGAAGTATGTTAGTATGTACAGTACATTGTCATGTTGTAATCCTGTAATACCAAGATTATTGTTTAATTTTTATCATTAAAGAGGACCTTCAGCCCCCGTTCACGGTTTTGCCAGATCCAAATTGCATGACAAGTCACACCCTGTTGTTGGCAATGTAACTGTACAACTCCAGCTTTGCCGCACCGATTCGAAAAAAAGGTTCCTGCACTATTTTTGCGATTTCAGGTGCGACTTGCATAGACATCTGTACATGAAGCTGCACAGGTTTTAGCTAAGTCGCACCTGAAGTCGCACTGACCTGCGGCTTTGAAATCGTGTGACCTCAAGTGAAGTCACACAATTTCAAAGTCAGATTCATTGTGCACGGGGGCTCACTCTCTCAGTCAACATTGACTGTTTTTAATCCTTATGTTTACTAGCATTAGTAAATAGATAGTAAGGTATATGTATGTATGTATGTATATATATATATATATATATATATATATATATATATATATATATATAAAAGCAGGGGTGGACTGACAACTCATGGGGCCCCTGGGCAATAGGAGATTATGGGGTCCCCAGGCAATCAGAGATTATGGGGCTACACAGTATACACACACACAGTATACAATCACACAGTATGCACATACATGTACACACAGTATACACAGACCTGTTTCTATTGGCTGAGAAGGTACTGGAGAGGTGGGGCAGCTATAATCTTGGGATTTTTAGACCAAAAGGATGTCTATAAGGGACATTTCAGAGACAGATGTAAAAAAAACACAGATTATTACATACTGTCCCTGGTTTTACTGAGGCTGGCAACCCTGATAGGGCCCCCTAGTGGCCCAGGGCCCTATCTGGGTAATAACACGCACTTTTTTCCCCTTAAAATCAGGGGAAAGTCGCAGGTGCGTGTTATACGCCGATCCCCTGCGATCCGACCAGTCATATTTTCAAAATCGCCGATCGCGATTTGAAAATGGCGCCGCCGGCGCCGAAATACGGCTAGGTTCGGATAGCTCCGCTCGGGACTACGAGTGGAGCCGAAAATGAACGACAGCCGCCGGAAAGAGCCGAGGACCGGCACTGTGTATTTCGGCGCCGGCGGCGCCATTTTCAAATCGCGATCGGCGATTTTGAAGCCCAGAATGGCTGGGATCACTGGGGGAAGGCTGCACTGGGGAAGGCTGCACTGGGGAAAGCTGCACTGGGGAAGACTGGACTGGGGAAAGCTGCACTGGGGAAGACTGCACTGGGGAAGTCTGCACTGGGTAAAGCTGCACTGGGGAAGACTGGACTGGGGAAAGCTGCACTGGGGAAGACTGCACTGGGGAAGGCTGCACTGGGTAAAGCTGCACTGGGGAAGGCTGCACTGGGTAAAGCTGCACTGGGGAAGTCTGCACTGGGGAAGTCTGCACTGACAAGGCTGCACTGGGGAAGTCTGCACTGACAAGGCTGCACTGGGGAAGTTTGCACTGGGGAAGGCTGCATTGACAAGGCTGCACTGGGGAAGGCTGCACTGACATGGCTGCACTGACAAGGCTGCACTGACAAGGCTGCACTGACATGGCTGCACTGACAAGGCTGCACTGACATGGCTGCACTGACAAGGCTGCACTGACAAGGCTGCAATGATGGGCGTTTAAATGTAAGTTTTTTTTCCCTTCAACTTCCCTCCTAAAAGTTTTTTTTCCTTAAAATTCCCTCCCAAATTGGGGTGCGTGTTATACGCCGGTGCGTGTTATACGCCGATAAATACGGTATATATACTGGTTTTAAACTTTTTTTTACATTTCTTCTGTTACTATCTGGTTTCAATGCCCAAGCAAATGATGTAATACATGCCAAAAGTCTTCAGGAGGGGAGGAGGGGTTTTCTTAGCTAAGCACAGCCTCCTGCCTGCATGCCTGAGCTAAGGGCAGGTTAATTCCAGGAAGTAAACGCTACATGAATGCCCTTACTCAAGAAGGCCACAACCAAAAATGCTAGGGGGGTGTTTTTTAAAGCGATTTCTCAGCAAAATAAAGCATTAAGACATGAATGGATGGGGGAGTTAGCTTTTAATTGTAAAAATGAATAAAATAGCGTTTTTGGTTCGTGGTGCTCAGATACAGTTTAGTTCCACTTTAATTGTCTCTACTGCTATGTTTCTTTTTATCTCCTAAATTAAAGCAATGCAATTACAGAAAATGTTTAAAATGTAGCTTATGTTGCCATTTTAAAAATGCAGATGAAAGCACAAAAAAACGTAAATGCTTACTTGCAGTATTTTTCTATCCCATTTTTTATCTTTTCACTTGCCATGCGCCTTTGAACTTGCTAGCAAAATTGACTACTCAGGAAGAGTCAATTCCTTAGCACAGCCCCTCCCTCCTTGTATCTCATAGCTCTCATCTGTTCCACCAGTGTCGTTACTCTCTGTGCTGGCCCAGCTCCTCCTCACCTCTCTGGATAACCTTTTATGTAACTACAAATGAAGCAGCAAAGGGGAATAAGTATAGAAGGTCACTTGAGGGACAGCTCTGAAGTCTACTGGGGCTGCTGACATCACATCCAAAAGCGTGGCACCTAGGATGTCTACACAAGGGGGCATTTCACAGGTAAATAACTCACCTAAAATACACTGTATTACCAAAAGTATAGGGACGCTTACTAAAACTCCTAAAACTTGTGTCCAGCCTTCCCAGAAAAGTTGAATCTGTTATAGCTGCAAAGGGTGGGCCAACTCAATATTGAACCCTACGGACTAAGACTGGGATGCCATTAAAGTTCATGTGCGTGTAAAGGCAGGCGTCCCAATACTTTTGGTAATATAGTGTGTGCTTATGTAATATCTTATAGGAAGATTTTTGTTGAGTTGAATAATCGGGTGAAGACCCTGTCTTTTTAACATTCTGTTTAAAAAATAAAAATAAATCTTAAGTAATACCATATTTATCATAGACATGTGTGATACTACCTGATTCTGTCCTTTCGTTCATTACGCAATTACAAAATTTCACTTTAGAGCTGCAGTTAAACAATACAAAATACATGTTCTTAAAGTGTATCAAAAGCCAAAAAAAAATTTTTTTTTGGGGTTCAATTTGGAAGTGTTAGGACCCTTGTGAGGTTTTCTTATTACTGTGTGTGTAAGATTATCACCCTGTGTTTGTCCTGATGACCATTGCCACCCGAAATAGAAAGTGAAGAATCCAATATTTTCTAGTAGTCACCAGGAACACTTTGGAGAGATTTACTTTCATTTCCTGTTATGTCTGTTAGGTCTCCAGTACATACAAACAAATATACAAAAAAAAAACTTGATGGGACTTTTTTTTTAATACTCTGAAGCAAAAAGGACACCCAGGCAAACTGCTTACCACCCACAGCAGTATATTTTCCGCTGGATTTTTTGGATTTTCCCTTGAGTTGTCCTCTACAGTTATTAGCATTAGACTACATCTCCTCCTAAATTTTTGAGTTGTCCTCTACAGTTATTGGCATTAGATTACATTGCCTCCTAAATTCTTGAGTTGTCTTCAACAGTTATTGGCATTAGCATCTCCACCTAAATTCTTGAGTTGTCTTCAACAGTTATTGGCATTAGCATCTCCTCCTAAATTCTAGTGCAAAAAACTGGAGAAAAGATAAGTTTGGCCATAAGGTGGTGCTGTTCCTACTGTTAATATGGTTGGTATGTCTTTTCTCCAGCCTTTATCGGAACAGTGTAATAATTGATAGTTTGTTATATGCATACCTCCCAACTTTTTGAGATGGGAATGAGGGACACCTATCAGCAAAAACATGCAGGCGTAGGACACACCCCTTGCCACACCCCCTTAAATCAGAATTGTACAAAAAAAAAAAAAGATTGGTTCAATTGCTTTTTTACCACTACTATTCCTTTATATTGGCTTTTGGAATTTACAAATGCAGCAATTTAGAAATCAGATGAAAGGTTTAGCACTGGGAAACAGTTTTTGATAGATAAAAAGTGCATTTTAAAAACAGCTATATAGATCAGACCAAAATGAGGAGGAATGAGGGACATTGCTCCAAATCAGGGACAGTCCCCCGAAATCAGGGACAAGTTGGGAGCTATGTATATGTACATATTTGTGAATTAATACTAGCAGTCCCTTCCTCCAGGGGCACTACCAGGTTTTGCAGATTTGTCTGTGATCGTGGTCATTTAGGTAAAAAATAAGCACACTTTTAAATATTTTTTTACCTCTAGGCTCCTTGACCAAATTGAAACCACTCTCCCCATCTGCAGATCCATATTTATCTTAAAGGATATATGCACTTTAAGTGCACTTATCTTTTTTGTCCTGACTTAACCTAACCCCCACCCTCTCCATAGATGCATACATACCTCAATCCAATGGCTGTGGCCTCTGACGATTGTTTACATCCTGGTTGCGCCTATGTATTACAGTCCCATAGACTCCTATAGGGCTGTCTGCTGTCATCTCCTTTTATCTCTGGACACGGGTGATTGTTTACATCCTGGGCTGTAAGTATCACTCTCCTGGCTGCATTACAGCCCCGTAGACATTTATAGGACTGTCTGCTACCATCTCCTTTCATTTCTGGACATGGATGATTTCACCCAGTGCCACAAGTCTCAACATAGCCGCACCTGTGCAATAAAGCCCCATAGACTTCTATGGGGTTGTTTCTTGCCGTCTTCATTAGTCTCTGGCCTTGAGCGATTGGCCGAGCCTGCACATTACAGCCCCAAAGACTTCTTTAGGGCTGTTTCTTGGCATTACCCTTAGTCTCCGAACTAAGGCAATTGTTTACATCCAGTGTCACAAGTCTCACTCACCTGGTTGCACCTGTGTATTACAGGCCCAAAAAATTCTATATGGCTGTCTCCCAACTTCACCTTTAAGCCCCATATACACGATCGGACTTTCCAACGGGAAATGTGTGATGACAGGCTGTTGGCGGACAATCCGACCATGTGTACGCTCCATCTGACAATTGTTGTCGGACTTTCCGCCAACAAGTGTTGGCTAGCATGTTTTCAAATTTTCCGTCAACAAATGTGTGCTGTCGGACTTTCCGAGAGTGTGTACACAAGTCCGTCGGACAAAAGTCCAAAGTACAAACACGCATGCTCGGAAGCAGAAGTGGTCGGTCTTGTAAACTAGCGTTCGTAATGGAGAATCAACATTCGTGACGTGGCAAATTATGAAATCTAAAAATGCAGCACACAATTCTCTTCTTCTTTAATGGGATAATAATGGAGCTGCTTTGCTGGTGATACTGATGGAGTTACTGCAAACAAATTTTTAAAGGCTTTTTTTTTCTAGTGATATCAAGAATAATATTGTTTTGTTTTGTTTTTTTATTTGTGCAAGTTACCACAACACCATTATCCCGTAGTTTTTAACATCAAAGATACAACTATGTTGGTGTCCCTTGTCAATTTTACATTGTATTTTTTAAATGTGACTGCCTACTCCCAACCTGTCATTTGAAGTAAAACACATAGCCAAGTATTATTTTACACAATTTTTTTTATTGCGCATTAAAATAAAAAATAAAATTAGACATGCTATCTGCCAGGGGCGTTGCTAGGGGGTGGCTTTTGGGGCTATAGCCCCGAATCTGGGGCCAATAGCCCAGAGTCTCTGTAGGGGTCCCCAAAGGGGAGGGGAGGCTCTCTGGGGACCCTTATGTAAGTGGGGGGGCTCCCTGGGGACCCTGATTTTAAGGCAGAGGCTCTCTAAGGACCCAGATTTAAGGGGGAGGCTTTCTGGGGACCCTAATGTAAGGGGGCTCTCTGGGAACCCTGATGTAAATGGGGGGCCCTCTGGGTACCCTGATGAAAGGGGGAGGCTCTCTGAGGACTCTGATGTAAGGAGGAGGCTCTCTGGGGACCCTGATGTAAGGGGGGCTCTCTGGGGACCCTGATGAAAGGGGAAGGCTCTCTGAGGACTCTGATGTAAGGAGGAGGCTCTCTGGGGACCCTGATGTAAGGGGGGACTCTCTGGGGACCCTGATGTAAGGGGGCTCTCTGGGGACCCTGATGTAAGTGGGGGGCTGTCTGGGGATATATACACACACGTATATTACTGTATATACATGTGTATGCCCACCCAAGTGTATGACTTTCTTTACTACGCTGCTATGGGCTCTAGCCCCAGATCTTTTGTAGACCTAGCAACGCCCCTGCTATCTGCCAATAGGACTTAACTAAAAAGTGCATTCTATGCATCCAAAAATATAGAAAATATACCAAATCAAATCATTATTCAACCAAAAAAATAATGTCAAAGCAATAACTCCAAGGCCAATAATAACTAACACATTATTTCCACCGATTCCGCAACATGGCTGGTTGACGAACGGCCGTTCAGAAACAAACTGAGAAGCACAAAATGGAAAACGCGAACTGAAAGGCGCTAAATGAAAAACGCGAAAAGAAAAGCGCGAATCAACACTCACCAAACTTCTACTAACACGAAATTAGCTGAAGGAGCCCAAAGGGTGGCGCTAAAGAGCTGAAAAACCACTTAGTACGCCTAGTACGTCACTACGTTCATAATTGTTGGCCAACATTTGCGTGACCGTGTGTATGCAAGACAAGTTTGAGCCAACGCCCTTCGAAAAAAATTCCACGGTTTTGTTGGCAGAAAGTCCGATCGTGTGTACGAGGCATTAGTCTCTGGCCTTGGGTGATTGTTTATATCCAGGGCTGTTTCCCCCTGCCACTCACTCACCTCACTCACCTGCGCATTGCAGTCCCACAGACTTCAATGGAGCAGTGTCCCAGAGCTGGAGACAATGGGAGATGAAGGGAGACAGGCATTTACAGAGGTCTATGGGGCTGCAATGCTTAGGTGCGGCCATGATGTAAACGAAAGTCTCAGTCCCGCTGCTGGAACACAGTGCTGTGTACTGTATGAGTGGGGAGGTGCAGCATGGTGCACTGCAGTAAACACACAGAGTCCGGTTGCAGAGAACAGAACTTGTATTATTGCAGAATCCATTAATTCACAACCAGCCCAGTGGGAAGGCACCTGACCAGGAACACTATGGCAAATAACAGCAGATTGTAGCAGATCAGGTCTCAGAGGCGTGACCCTATCCCTTCCCTACTTGCTGGAATCTCTCCTTGTCGCTAATCACTGTCCCTGTCAGACAGGTGACTTGTCCCTACACCACCCACATTCGAAATGCACATCAAGCAGAGGAACCAGGGCCCTAAATAGGCTTTGCCTGACCAAAGATGGCTGCTAGAGTCACTTGGGGCAGCAGCATCTAATCAGCTTCCCCAGTGAGCATGGAAACCATAGAGGAGCCATGTTCTCCTTGTCTTCCTCTCCCCCTGCAGTGCCGCTGCGGTTGAGCGCCACCTGCAGCGGATAAAGTAGACTGCACCTACCTACATATGTAGCTGATGCTAAATACGGTTTTTACATCATTGACAGCGAGTGGATCTGTTAGAAAAGGAAAGTTTCTTTGGGCCAGCTTGGCCCAAACAAACTATTTAAAGTCATAGTAAACCTGGAGTTAGGATTCAATCAGTGTTCTACTGGCGCAGGGCATCCCACCTGATGATTTAAAATTAAAATTTAGTTATAAGTTATTTTTTAGGGGATACAGAAACAAACACATTAGTTTTGTGTAATGTTGTGTATCCCATTAACTATAAATTGCTTCTGGTAAAACAAATCCCTGCAGTGCCTCCTTCATATCTACCGGATACTACCCTGAATGGTGCTGTGACAACAGAAGCCTTTGCTACCGAGAAAAGTTTAGCTTCCCTCCAACCCCCTCTGCCATCTCCACCATTTGTATTGCTTGTATTTCTATTCTCATACAATGCATCACATTCTGTGAATGGGTGGTGGACATCTTGTGATTCAGCTTCTCCACCTCCATTCACAGAATGCAATGCATTGTGGGGGTGTAGTAATACAGCAGAATGAATGGTAGAGAGGACAGAAGGGGTGGGCAAGCAGTGCAACTTTTCTCAGTAGCAGTAGCTGATGTTAACTTTCATAATATTGAAAGCAGCCTCTCAGGACAGCATACAGTAGCTATTAAGGTGGCACCGCAGGGATGATTTTTTCCAGAAGCAGCTGCCTGCAGTTAATGGGATACACCCCACTGTACATACTGTAGCTAATGTGTTTGGTGCTGTAAAAAAAAGAAAAAGAAAAAGGCAAAATTTCCGTTTTAAAGGAAACAATGGAATTTGTCATTACTACTTTTCAACAAGTATGCAGAAAAAACTGACACTTGTCCTTAACCGCTTAACAGTTTTACTGCAGCAGGTTGGCTCCTCTGCGCGAAGCCACATTACTGTACGCGGTCTTGTGGGGTCCAGATAGCAGGCGCACATGCGCACCCGCTGCACAGCGGGGGTGCCGATGCTCCTGGCCGATGGTTGTGATGTCCGCCGGCCATGAGCGACCGTGACCAGGAGACATAGAACAGGGACAAGTGTGTGTAAACACACATTTCCCTGTTCTGTTCTAACAAAAGTGACAGATCGTGTGTTCCTATTAGCTAGGAACCACGATCTGTCACTTCCTGTAGTTAGTCCCTCCCCCTTCAGTTAGAATCACCTCCAAGGGAACACAGTTAACCCCTTCACCGACCCCTAGTGTTAACCCCTTCACTGCCAGTGACATTTTTACAGTAATCAATGCATTTTTAATCGCACTGATCGCTGTATTAATGCCAATGGCTCCAAAAATGTGTCAAAATTGTCCACCATAATGTCACAGTCACGATAAAAATTGCAGATCGCTGCCATTACTAGTAAAAAAATTAAAATAATAAAAATGCTATAAATCTATCCCCTATTTTGTAGATGCTATAACTTTTGCGCAAACCTATCAACATATGCTTATTGCGATTTTTTTAACCAAAAATATATAGAAGAATACATTTCGGCCTAAACTGTGGGAAAAAAAAGAATTATATATTTTTGGGGGATATTTATTATAGCAAAAGTAAAAAATATTGCGTTTTTTTCAAAATTGTCATTTTCTTTTGTTTAAAAAAATAAAACCTTGGATTGTGAGCATAATTCATTCCGAAAACATGCTTGTAATCCAAAGCACTTGTATATCAAAGCGAATTTCCCCATAAGAAATAATGGAAACTCAGATGATTTGTTTCATAACTATTTATTCATAAATCTTTTAGTTTATAGTCCATATAAAAAGATTATAGCAATGAGAAATGTCCACAGACCATTCTCAGCACTGCCAGCTCTCACCGCTGTCAGTTTGAAATCATGATAGGAAAGACTACCCTGCAGTAGCGAGATTTGAAAGCGAGGTGCGCAGCGTGAAAGGGATGATGTCGATGGCGGTGCGGAGGATGGTCTATGTGAATAGCTTTACCCCAGATGCCTGCATACTTAGATGTGCCTGTTTTAATCATCAACCATGTGACTTTCCTAAATGTTGTACCTTCATTAAATGTAATCATATTGCTACACTTAGGGGCACCTCTGTTCTGTTTTATATTCAGTTGTGACATGACGCTACTTGTATATCAAGTCAAAGTTTATAAAACATTTTTGCTTGTCTTGCAAAAAACTCTCAAACCACATTACTCTCAAACCAAGGTTTTACTATATATTTTATATACAGTATCTCACAAAAGTTAGTACACCCCTCACATTTTTGTAAATATTTTATTATATATTTTCATGTGACAACTGAAGAAATGACAATTTTCTACAATGTAAAGTAGTGAGTGTACAGCTTGTATAACAGTGTAAATTTGCTGTCCCCTCAAATAACTCAACACACAGCCATTATTGTCTAAACCACTGGCAACAAAAATGAGTACACCCCTAAGTGAAAATGTCCAAATTGGGCCCAAAGTGTCAATATTTTGTGTGGCCACCATTATTTTCCAGCACTGCCTTAACCCTCTTAGGCATGGAGTTTACCAGAGCCTCACAGGTTGCCACTGAAGTCCTCTTCCACTCCTTCATGACGACATCACAGAACTGGTGGATGTTAGAGGCCTTGCGCTCCTCTACCTTCCATTTGAGGATGCCCCACAGATGCTCAATAGGGTTTAGGTCTAGAGACATGCTCGACCAGTCCATCACTTTTACCCTCATCTTCTATAGCAAGGCAATGGTTATCTTGGAGATTTGTTTGGGGTCGTTATCGTGTGGGAATACTGCCCTGCGGCCTGAGCTATCAGGGGAGAAGAGCATTGATGAGAGAGGTAAACAAGAACCCAAAGACCACTGTGGCTGAGCTCCAGAGATGCAGTCGGGAGATGGGAGAAAGTTGTAGAAAGTCAACCATCACTGCAGCCCTCCACCAGTCGGGGCTTTATGGCAGAGTGGCCCGACGGAAGCCTCTCCTCAGTGCAAGACACACAAAAGCCCGCATGGAGTTTGTTAAAAAAACACCTGAAGGACTCCAAGATGGTGAGAAATAAGATTCTCTGGTCTGATGAGACCAAGATAGAACTTTTTGGCCTTCATTCTAAGCAGTATGTGTGGAGAAAACCAGGCACTGCTCATCACCTGTCCAATACAGTCCCAACAGGCAGGGGCGTTGCTAGGGGGTGGCTATTGGGGCTATAGCCCCGAATCTGGGGCCCATAGCCCCGAGTCTCTTTCCGCGGGGTCCCTGCCTAAACAGCGGGTTGCGGCTGCTGCGGCAGGTGGGCTGGCTGCATGAAAGAGGCGGAGGAGAGGAAAGAAGCCAGCTCTTCACAGCCGGGCCTCTTCAATTTGGGAGCGAGGTGCGGTGAGCAGCAGATAGATGACATAATCTCTCACTGTCCGTCACAAATCGGTGCTCTTCCGCCCTCACAGCACGGTCTTTGTTGAGCTCCACTTTGCAGCCAGACCCCCTTGCTTCAATGTCGGAGGTGCGGCGGGGAGCAGCGAGATGACATCATCTCTCACTGCCAACCCCGCATCACCGCTCTCCTGCTCTCACTAAAGTGACAATCTGTAAATGGAGGCAGGAGACGTGGCAAGTGACAATCCACCTCTGGTGGCAGGTGACGGTGGCAAGTGACATGCTGCATCTGGTGGCAGGAGATGTGGCAAGTGACACGCCCAGGGCTCCCACTGATTCTGCAGTATGGTGAGTTGAACCACTTCATTACATATTAGAATGTAACAATAGAAATAATGCACTTCAATCACCCTGACACCATATCAACCATTATGCCATGATGATTGAAGCGCCAACCCCAGCCATCGCCCGTGAAAAATTGCTTACCACTGGCCCCCCCCCGCGGGCATGCAAAAAGGTTGGTGACCGCTGCTATGGGCTCTAGCCCCAGATCTTTTGCAGACCTAGCAACTCCCCTGCCAACAGGGAAACATGGTGGTGGCAGAATCATGCTGTGGGGGTGTTTTTCAGCTGCAGGGACAGGATGACTGGTTGCAATTGAGGGAAAGATGAATGCGGCCAAGTACAGGGATATCCTGGACAAAAACCTTCTCCAGAGTGCTCAGGACCTCAGACTGGGCCGAAGGTTTACCTTCCAACAAGACAATGACCCTAAGCACACAGCTAAAATAAGGAAGGAGTGGCTTCACAACAACTCCGTGACTGTTCTTGAATGGCCCAGCCAGAGCCCTGACTTAAACCCAATTGATCATCTCTGGAGAGACCTAAAAATGGCCGTCCACCAACGTTTACCATCAACCTGACAGAACTGGAGAAAACCTGCAAGGAGGAATGGCAGAGGATCCCCAAATCCAGGTGTGAAAAACTTGTTGCATCTTTCCCAAAAAGACTCATGGCTGTATTAGATCAAAAGGGTGCTTCTACTAAATACTGAGCAAAGGGTCTGAATACTTAGGACCATGTGATATTTCAGTTTTTCTTTTTTAATAAATCTGCAAAAATGTCAACAATTCTGTGTTTTTCTGTCAATATGGAGTGCTGTGTGTACATTAATGAGGACAAAAATGAACTTAAATGATTTTTAGCAAATGGCTGCAATATAACAAAGAGTGAAAAATGTAAGGGGGTCTGAATACTTTCCGTCCCCACTGTATCTTGTTCTCAGCAGACCACAGGACATGGTTCCAGTAATCCATGTCCTTAGTCTGCTTGTGTTGCAAACAATTTGCGGGCTTTCTTGTGCATCATCTTTAGAAGAGGCTTCCTTCTGGGACAACAGCCATACAGACCAATTTGATGCAGTGTATGGCGTATAGTCTGAGCACTGACAGGTTGACCCCCCACCCCTTTAACCTCTGCAGCAATGCTGGCAGCACTCATATGTCTGTTTCCCCAAGACAACCTCTGGATATGACGCTGAGCACGTGCACTCAACTTCTTAGGTTGACCATGGCGAGGCCTGTTCTGAGTGGAGCCTGTTCTGTTAAACCGCTGTATGGTCTTGGCCACCGTGCTGCAGCTCAGTTTCAGGGTCTTGGCAATCTTCTTATAGCCTAGGCCATCTTTATGTAGAGCAACAATTCTTTTTTTCAGATCCTCAGAGAGTTCTTTGCCATGAGGTGCCAATTCTTTTTTTCAGATCCTCAGAGAGTTCTTTGCCATGAGGTGCCATGTTGAATTTCCAGTGACCAGTATGAGAGAGTGAGAGCGATAACACCAAATTTAACACACCTGTTCCCCCTTCACACCTGAAACCTTGTACCACTAACGAGTCATATGACACTGGGGAGGGAAAATGGCTAATTGAGCCCAATTTGGACATTTTCACTTAGGGGTGTACTCACTTTTGTTGCCAGCGGTTTAGACAATAATGGCTGTGTGTTAAGTTATTTTGAGAGGACAGCAAATTTACACTGTTATACAAGCTGTACACTCACTACTTTACATTGTGTGTGTGTGTATATATATATATATATATATATATATATATATATATATATATATATAAAGCCTTACACGTACTGTATGTTGTTACCTGATACTTGAAGTGGTTGTAAGCCCTTACATACAGTACTGTATACCCAGTGAAGTGACTGGTCTTAGGTGATACTTAGAGATGAAACAAACCCTCCTACATGAGTTGTATCTGTTTATCTGCTGTAAAGCTTGTCAGAAAACAGGGGGCGGGGAAATTACACTCTGCAGAGCTCAGCGTGGCGAGCTCTGAGAGCTGATTGTAGGGAAAGGACACACAACCCTTCACACAGGAACAGAGCTGAGGCTGTCAATCACAGGCTGTGTGCTGAAGCCCCCCCCTTCATCTTTTTTTTCTTGGTATCAGGAAAACTTGTCAGAAATTATTCATGCTGATAGCAAGGGAACAAAGCAGCAGACAGAAATGACATTTACAGTAGTGCTTTGGATTGAGACAAGTAAACACTAGAAAGGGTTATGCTTTGTTCATATTTCATGTCTGAGGTTTACAACCACATTAACCTTCTCCCCAGCACAAATACTGTATGATATTTCTTTTTTGATTTCTTATGATATAAACAGACCTTTTTTTTTACCTTCTTTGGACATTAGAAAAACCATAAAAGGTGTCAACTTGTGCTAAAATTCTTGAAAAACAAGGATGATTAACTATTCAGATTTTGGCCTGAATGTACATCACTTATTGGTCACTTTATACAAGATATATTCCACACAATCCTGGGATGTAAATCATTACCTATGCTTATAAACCTAATTTAAAAACCAATACATTCAATGGTTTTTCACTCACAGAGAAGGATGTGGCCCTTATTGCCATGACATTAAAAGGTACGCCTCATGAAAAAAAAAACACTTGGACAACCAGCAAGTCAGATAAGGAGGGTGAGGTCAAAGCAGGCTACTGGTTCAAACGTAATGCCAACTAAGCATTGCAAAAATAGTCTGCGCTCCTTTCCAGAGGGTGCGGTCCTCTGAGAAAACAGATCTGTGATTTTGTTCTCTAACAAGCATTCAGAGCATGACAGTGCATTCGTCCTTCATTACATGTCTGTTGAATCAGCAGATCTTGCACAGAGTCTCTCTATATGACTATACATGTGGTTTACCATACCTCCCAACTTTCTGAGATGACTATGAGGGACACCCGTTAGCATAATATGTGTAGGACACACCCCCAGTTATAGGGCCCATGAGAAATTAATAAGCAAAAAATAATTGGTGAAAGTGGTTGTTAAGCCACTATATATACTTTACACTATCCTCTCTGTTTAATTATGTAGGGTGCCTCAGTGTCTGTGCTTTGTGCTTTGTAAAAATAAGCAGCTATACCTGATTTCCGAGCACTGATAGGTGCTCACGTGACCGGCTGGCCCTCTCCTCTCTCGGCCTGACAGCTGCAGTGGGCGGGCCCGAAGATCCCCCGCTGACGTCAGTCAGGAGGCGAGGAGGAGAGAGCTGGTTACGTGAGCGCCGATCAGCGATCGGAAATCAGGTATAAAGCTGCTTATTTTTACAAAGCACAGACACTAGCGTACCTTACATAATTAAACAGAGGGGATAATGTAAAGTGTATATAGTGGCTTAACAACCACTTTTACCAATTATTTTTTGCTTATTAATTCTTCATTGGCCCTATAACTGGGGGCCTGGCAGGGGGTGTGTCCTTTGCCTACACACATTATGCAGGGACACGGAGCTGACAGGCAGGGAGGGGAGGGGGGAGAGGGGCAAAGAGGTGGACAGAGGAGGACAGCAGAGAGCAGATGACGGAGGCACGTAAACTGACCACGGTTTCAGGGCTCAGCAGCCATAATACACTGTGGTCAGTTTACACAGGGAGGGGAGAAACTAGCAGGATCAGCCAGGTTTTTTAGGTGATACAGAGGGCCAAATGACACAGGACAAGCACTGTGCTAAATAACCTGCTTTAAAGGCGCAGGATACATTTTTTTTTTTTTTTTTTAGGTTTAAACCCAAAAATGCTTTTTTTGCCAATATGTTTACTTAATAGTGGATCCAAATGACGGACAGTTGGGAGGTATGGGTTTACTGAGCACTGTCTGTCATGGACATGCACCATGCAGTATTTTAATTTAATGTCCACACAATCCTGATTAAAGATTGGAGATTAAACCCTATCTTCATTCTGGCTCAGCACAAATGCAATTCTTATTACTTGCTATAAGCGTACCATGTTTGCAGTTTTGGATTTGATGCATCCAAAGCATTCTATGGTGCAAAAAACTCACCCATACCAAATTTTTATCATTTTTTTTTTCACACAAATAGGGCTTTCTTTTGGTGGCATTTAATCACTACTGTGGTTTTTATTTTTTGCTAAACAAACAAAAAAAAGACCAAAAATTGATAGGTGACACTGGTGGGCATTGATAGGTGGCACTAGTGGGCACTGATGGGCAGCACTGATTTGCACTACTAGGTGGCACTGGTGAGCACAAATGTGGTGGCAGTGGCTCCCTGTTCGGGACCAATGTCCCTCTGTCAGAAGCCGATGATTGGGCTTTTTTTTTCTCCTTGCGCTGTCAGCGTGAGTAAAAAAAAGATTACCGGCTCTGTTTACATCACGTGATTAGCTATTAGCTGTGATTAACTGTTATTGGCTGACAGCTGATCACGTGGTAAGGGATCAGGATCGGCCCTATACTCCGATCTATGATTAGTCAAGTCTCAATGACTCGTTGATCACAGAGCGCGCAGGCAGCTCATGCATGGAGGACGTACATAGACGCCCTCCAGGCAATTTAGGCCTGAAGCAGTCTTTTGGCTAAAGCATGGGCGTTAAAGGGTTATAGGCATGTCCAACTGGATCTGTTCATATACCAACACACAGAGGTGGCTCGGGAGCAAGCATGCACAAGTGACTCTATAGCAAGCAGCTTGCTCTGGAGGCACTCAGCATGAGGGAGGTGCCAAAAGCACTGGCGGGGGACCCGAGAAGAGGAGGATAGTGCTCTTCTCGGTTCCTCAGCAGACACTTATGGCTCCTCCCCCTTGCCGAGTGCTACCCAGAGCAAGCTCATATGGAAAACCTTTGCACAGAGCAGGTAAGTATGTTTATTATTTTAAAGAAAGAAAAAACAAGCATGTAGAACCATTTGAGTCTGTCTTCATTACATTGACACACTGTTGCCTGCTATTGTTCGGATATAGGATGGAAAATGCGGTGGACACAAATTTCATCTATTTGCTTTGTGTTCATGGGATTTATGCACATTGACAGCCTTGGTAATTTATCTCTGTATTCACCATCCTAATGAAATGCTGTTATTACGCAATATTTAATGGGTATTAGTTGTTATAGATCAGGTAAAGAAACCAAAACAAATAGGTTCAGAAAAGGAAGTTTCATGTAATAAAATGGTATGGCACAGGGAAAAAGTATTAAACACATGAAGAAAGGAAGGTGCAAAAAGGCATGGGAAGCCAAGACGTTAGCTTAAATATGTTAGTAATTAGAAAACAATTGTGCTCCTTGTCAGTGCAAATTAATATCAGTTGGTTCAGCCTCAACTGATGGACTATAAAAAGGTGTCTCATTAGTCATTACCAAGGTGTCACACAAGAAACCTCTTATGATGGGCAAAAGCAAAGAGCTCTCTCAAGACCTTCACAATCCTTTTGTTGCAAAACTGATGGCATTGGTTACAGAAGGATTTCTAAACTTCTGAATGTTCCAGTGAGCACTGTTGGGGAACATAATTTCACCATAAACTGGCCACGACCAGGTTCTTCTCGCAAGATTTCTGACAGAGGTGTGAAGAGAAGTATCAGAAGAGTTGTCCAAGAGCCAAGGACCACTTGTGGAGAGCTTCAGAAAGACCTGGCATTTCAACAAGACAATGATCCCAAACTCAAAGCCAAAGAAACTCTTAACTGGTTTCAAAGAAATAAAATAAAGCTGCTAGAATGGACCAGTCATTCATCATCAGAGTTCATAGAAGAGGCTCATGGAACCTTCAAGATTTGAAGAAGAAGTGTGGAAGAATAGGCCAAAATAACACCCGAGCAATGCATGCGGCTCGTTTCTCCTTACAGCAGGTGTCTTAAAGCTGTCATTACCAACAAAGTATTAAATAAATTACAGTTAGCATGTTCAATACTTTTTCCCTGTGTCATTCCATTTTATTACACATAACTTAATTTCTGAACTTATTTGTTTTGGTTTCTTTGTATGTATGGATTGCATGGGTTGTTACCGGCATGTGGTGAAAATTTCATGTCAGTATCACCTTTGGAATTATATTTACCTAGAAAAATGGTGACGTGTTCAATGATTATTTTATATATAAAATATATAAGTATATTGTACATTCACATCAGTCCCTGATGCAGTGTCTTTTAATTTTGAAATAATTATAATAATGCTGCTTCGACCTTGGGATAACATTTGGTGACCTTGTCATCTTTCACACAAATCTTAATTGATACATTGATTAAAAGTGTAGCACTGCCTCTGTAAGAGCTGTTGGTCAAGTTGGGTCCTCTGTTCTTTGCTTCAACCTCCATGAGAACTTCAGCCCCACTAACACACTATAGGTTGAGTGTACAAACGCATGCAAGATCACAGAAAATCACTGAAAGTAATACTTGGTAATCAGTAATGATACCATGTCCAAGAAAACAGTGGTAAACAATGGTAAACTTAATAGATTTTCATATGGTAGGTAACGAGGCAAGCATGAAAATGGATTACCAAAGGTAATAACACAATTTAGCATACAGAGAGATTAGTAATAAGGACTAGGCATAAGATGACACCATGAGAGTGCAATATCAGGTGCAACTCTACATAGATACAGTGGGGCAAAAAAGTATTTAGTCAGCCACCAATTGTGCAAGTTCTCCCACTTAAAAAGATGAGAGAGGCCTGCAATTGTCATCATAGGTATACCTCAACTATGACAGACAAAATGTGGAAACAAATCCAGACAATCACATTGTCTGATTTTTGAAAGAATTTATTTGCAAATTATGGTGGAAAATAAGTATTTGGTCACCTACAAACAAGCAAGATTTCTGGCTCTCACAGACCTGTATCTTCTTCTTTAAGAGGCTCCTCTGTCCTCCACTCATTACCAGTATTAATGACATCTGTTTGAACTTGTTATCAGTATAAAACACACCTGTCCACAACCTCAAACAGTCACACTCCAAACTCCACTATGGTGAAGACCAAAGAGCTGTCAAAGGACACCAGAAACAAAATTGTAGACCTGCACCAGGCTGGGAAGACTAAATCTGCAATAGGCAAGAAGCTTGGTGTGAAGAACTCAACTGTGGGAGCAATATTTAGAAAATGGAAGACATACAAGACCACTGATAATCTCCCTCGATCTGGGGCTCCACGCAAGATCTCACCCCGTGGGGTCAAAATGATCACAAGAACGGTGAGCAAAAATCCCAGAACTACACGAGGGGACCTAGTGAATGACCTACAGAGAGCTGGGACCAACGTAACAAAGGCTACCATCAGTAACACACTACGCCGCCAGGGACTCAGATCCTGCAGTGCCAGACGTGTCCCCCTGCTTAGGCCAGTACATGTCCAGGCCTGTCTGAGGTTTGCTAGAGAGCATTTTAATGATCCAAAAGAGGATTGGGAGAATGTCATATGGTCAGATGAAACCAAAGTAGAACTGTTTGGTAGAAACACAACTCGTCATGTTTGGAGGAGAGAGAATGCTGAGTTGCAACCAAAGAACACCATACCTACTGTGAAGCATGGGGGTGGCAACATTATGCTTTGGGGCTGTTTCTCTGCAAAGGGAACAGGACGACTAATCCGTGTACATGAAAGAATGAATGGGGCCATGTATAGTGAGATTTTGAATGCAAACCTCCTCCCATCAGCACGGGCATTGAAGATGAAACGTGGCTGGGTCTTTCAGCATTACAATGATCCCAAACACACCTCCCGGGCAACGAAGGAGTGGCTTCGTAAGAAGCATTTCAAGGTCCTGGAGATCTCAGATCTCAACCCCATAGAAAACCTTTGGAGGGAGTTGAAAGTCCATGTTGCCCAGCAACAGCCCCAAAACATCACTGCTCTAGAGGAGATCTGCATGGAGGAATGGGCCAACATACCAGCAACAGTGTGTGACGACCTTGTGAAGACTTATGCCGCGTACACATGAGCAGACTTTCCGGCATACTTGGTCCGGCGTACCAGAGTCTGTCTGACAATTCGATCGTGTGTGGGCTCCAGCAATTTTTTTTTTCTCAATAGTTTGACGGACTTAGGTTTAAAACATGTTTCAAATCTGTCCGACGGACTTGGCTTTCTAGCGTACAAACCGGTCGTCTATGTGCTAGTCCGACAGACCAAAACTGACGCATGCTCTGAAGCAAGTACAAGACGGAAGCGCTCGGTCTGGTAAAACTAGCCTTCGTATTGAAGCTAGCACATTCCTCTTCTGTGATCTTTTAATACAGCGCATTCTTTTTTTATTTATAATGCGAGAGGAATGAAGTTGTTTTGCTGCTTATATTCACACAAAGTTCTCACAAACTACTTTCATCATGATTTATCCTCATGCCATGACTAATATGATATTTTTTAAAAGCCAGATCTCCAGAAATAAAGTAGAAAATTATTTTTTGGACTCATCTTTATTTTTTTTAGATTTAAACAATATCTATTTTACAATGTGTGCTAAATTATACAAAATGTTAATTTTTTTTATTTTTTTATTTTTTTGGAGTTTCAAGTTACCACAATAACCTTAATATTTTTTATTGTTTTAATGAACCTTAATGAGGTTAGTGTCCCTTGTTAATTAGACATAGAGGGGTTATTTTCAAAAGGCAAATTCATTTTCACTACAAGTGCAAATTGTACTTGGAATTGCACTGAAAGAGCATTTGGAAGTGCATTCGTTGTGGATCCGAGGGGCACATGCAAGGAACCCCCCCAAAAAAAAACATTTCTCTTGCACATGATTGTATGATAAAATCAGCAGAGCTTCCCCTCATTTCAGATCTTCCCCTCAGATTTACAGTGACTGCACTTCCAACAAGTGTACTTGCAGTGCAATTTATAAAGTGCACTTTGCACTAGTACTTTGCACTTGAATTGCAAAATGATTTAGCCTTTTGTAAATAACCCATATAGTCTTTTTGACCTGTACCTGCCTATTCACAAACCAAATGTCCTTTTTGAATCAAAACACATAGTCAATAATGTAAGGTAAATAAAATATCCATTTATTTTGGTAAAAAAAGAAATGAGGAAGGCAACACTGGAGACACTTTTGGAATGTGTGAAGCCTTTTGTCCCCCAGGACACACATCAAGTTTTTTGAAAATAAAATTGGTATCTTGCGACTAGGGAGCACAGTCAGAAGTCAGACCAGACAGAAGCCAGGCAATCACCTTTGACTCTTCCCTGGAGCCTTCCCTGCACGCTGCCCTGCAGTCTTCCTTCCACGCTTCTCTGCAGCCTTCCTTGGAGGCTGTGCCTCTGGTGGTGTACTTGGGGCAGGAGGAGGAGGAGTAGCAGGAGGAGTGGCTTCATCTGCTATATAGGTTGTTTGAGTAAGCTCCCCTCTCAAGCCCTTCTGATATGCTTGAAAAATAAGACCCCCACAGAGGAGGCGTTGCCCCTTTTCTAGTTCCAGCAACCTGGTGGCCATATATGTTCCATAGGCCTCGTCAGCATTGGGTGGTGTGCTCAGGATTTGGCTAGCTTCGGGAATGAGGTCTAGTGATTCCTCCTCTGTTCGGGTCATCTTCCTGGACCTTTTGGTGGTAATGCGGAGGGGAGGCACCTGACATTCCATGAGGCCTCTACTGGGCCCAGCCCCGGCCTCCTCCTCTTTACCTCTGGGCACGGCCTCCTCCTGACTGAGCTCATCCTGGGTAAAAAAAAGGGACATACCGGTAGTTGTAATTTTTGGTTACGCAATCACACACAATTTTCAGCTCATGACTTGCAAATATAATTCTAAACAAATAGTAAAGGCTATCTTTTTTACCCCACCATAATTGTAGCTGCTCACCAATTTTAGAAGTATATTTTTGGCCACTACTGTCTAGTGATATGTCTACATATTAATAATTGTGATGAAGTCATTTTTGGTGAAGCACTTCAAAATTTTTACGTTTACATCATTAATATTTACACAATCCCAAATTCACAAAAAAAGTATACCTGGCTGAAGCTGGGTGCATCCACTTCATCAAGGATGAAAGGGCCCACTTCTGTGCGCATGCGCGAGAGCTCCGTCATGGCGGCTTGAGCCGAGAGCTCCGCTCCACCCCGGACCGCCGAGCCGCACACCAGCCGCCTCAGCCCTACTACGGGCTAAACATTATCACTCCCGAGTAGGGGAACATCCCGGGAACCAGAAGGAATGTCTGGACCCCCGGTGAGACGCGATCTCGGCCCCCAATTCTCCTCAGTCAGCACGGAAGGGAGTCCCAAGATGGCCGCCGTAACGGACGGACCGACACAGCAGGCAGGCATCCACTCCAGGACCCAGGAGCACAGGCCAGTACTTAATCCCCCGACCCTGTCATATGCTCAGGCGACACAGGGACCCCCCCAAACACCCCAAGTACACCTGCAAGGCCATACGAAGCCCCAGGCCGCAGCAAAGGCCTCCACTGAGACTCTGAGCCTCACACAACAGGAGCTATGCTCTCAAGCCCTCCCTGCACAGGCCCATCCTCCATCTTCACTCTCCCAGCAGCCAAGCTTCTCAGTAGCTGACCTCACAACGATGCAGGCAGACATGTTCGCCAAATTCTCATCCCTGCTTGAAAAAGGTCTGGCTAATACAGCAAATCAGATTACCAGCACTATTAAAGCGGACCTGTCCAATTTGGGCGCCAGAATTGAAGCCATTGAGGACAAAGTGGAATGCACAGCCGCGAGAACCAACCAAAACTCTGCACACCTCATGACCATTCAGGATCAATTAGAGGTTGCCCTTTCTAGGATCGACGAGCTCGAAAATCGGTCCAGAAGGTATAACTTTCGGATCAGAGGCCTTCCCGAAACTTTTTCGGACATCCCCTCCACGGTTCAGGACATTATAGCAGCCCTTATTCCTAACATACCCCCCCAACGTCTTGAACTAGACAGAGCACACAGGTCTCTCGGTCCCCCCAGACAAGATGGATCCCCAAGGGACATAATTGTCAAGCCGCACTTTTTCGGGGTTAAGGAAGAGGTCATGCGGCAATCCCGACAAAACCCAAAGCTACTACACCAGGGTCACCAGATCCAGATTTTCGCTGACCTCGCCCCCACGACTATCCAAAGACGGAGGACGCTAAAACCCCTCCTCACGGTACTCTCTCAACGGGATATCAAATACCGCTGGACCTTCCCCTTCGCAGTTAAATTCACCATTCAGGGTAAGACCCATTCCTTTGCAAGCCTTCAGGAAGGTGAAAGACTGTTCCTCGCACTCAGGCTTATCTCCCAGGAAGCACCAATGGATTTTTCATCTTCTTCCTCGGGCTCCACTAAACGTCCTCCTCCAGGCAGCCCTGTATCCCCACTTTGGCTGAAGGGACCTTCCAAGAAGAGCAAGGACGGGAGACCGCCCTAAGGACACCTCCTCATACCTTATCCCTTCAGTCTCGGCAGAGGCATCTTTGGGCCGACTTTTCCCCTCCTGTTGATGGAGCAAGTTCTCCAAATCCCCTCAAGTCTTATGGACATGACAATCCACACATCCAGGTTCTTATCGAACTTCACGGCCTCTCACGACGTTTTCAACGTCCAAAAGTTGCTTTGTTAAAGGAGATTTGAAACAAATACTTACCACTAGTTGCTTCACCTTCTCCACATCACGAACCAGCTAACATTCTCAGAGGAAGCAGTCTTCCACAGAGTACCTGCTCCTATTGGAAGTTCCCGGTTTCTTGAAGACAAACCTCCGGTTTACTGGACTAGATTAACGTAGTTCAAAAGGATGTGTCATACCTTAGTCCAGGTTACAGTCTAGGTTCAATTCAAATACCCATCCCATGTACCCCCTTTCCGGGGGTTATACGATAAGCTGGGCCATGACGGCCCGCCTTTTTGATAGATTATCCCCCAGTTATTCTCCCCCTCATAGTTAGATAGGGGGGGGAGGATTTTTCTGATTGTCCAGGAGATGGGATCCTCAAGGAATTTGTTTTTTTTTTATTATTCCTGCCTGGGTTATTTTCTGTTTCAGGCCCTTACAGCCCAGTTCCTAGGGCTGTCTATACGATTTTTATGTTTTACGTTATAGTGTGCATATGTTAAGTATTAAATCTGATATACCAAGGGTCCGGGGTGGAACCCTTGTGCCTCCACTCGATCCCAAAGAACCTTTTGAGTCCTTTGGTGTCGGAATTTCAGACGGCCCTCTGGGCTCTCTGAAGTTGTTATTGGAGCTATAGCGAATTGCGATTCGCATAACTCCAAGGGTACACTCCAAGTACCCATGTCGTTTTGTTTGTTCCTACTTGTTAGTAAGTCTCATAACTTTTTTCTCCCCATCTCTTTTCCCCTCTTTCTTCTAGCCATCCATGGGGGGGTTTCCCCCTGCGCCCCGGAGTCGGTCCTCCACGCAACCAGGCCTAAATCCGGTATGAGAAGACTCCCAAGGGTAAGTGACTGGTTGGTTTATGGCTTCTACCCCCTCTGCTCCGATGGCTGACCTGAATGCGAAGAGTAAGGACCTCAAAATAGGTTCTCATAATGTCCAGGGCCTAAACTCTCCCAGGAAAAGGAGACTGGCACTGGATCATTATAAATCCCTAAGACTAGATGTAGTGTTTCTGCAGGAGACGCACTTTCCCATCCGGTACACCCCCAAGTTCATACATGCACACTATCCAACATTTTACCTAGCGAATGCCCCTAACAAAACGAAGGGGGTGGCTATTCTCTTCTCTAAAAATTGCAAATTTACACATCTCTCTGATTTTAGGGATCCGGAGGGTAGATTTATTTTGGTGAAGGGTACCCTGGAGGGGGTTTTATATTCCTTCGTCTCCTACTACGCCCCAAACAAGGGCCAAGCGTCTTTCTTCCAGGATATGTTCTCATCAGTGGAACCGCTCCTGGAAGGCAAAGTCATCCTGGGAGGGGACTCAAATGTTGCGTTTGACCAGGGACTAGACAAAACTAAGCCCCCTAAAGACCAACTCACACGACCATCCAAACTCAGTACTAGGATCGCCAAGATGGTTCACGCTCAGGGTCTGGTGGACGCTTGGAGAGAAATGAACCCCAACAAAAGGGACTTTACGCATTTTTCTGCTCCCCACCAGTCCTACGCGAGAATTGACCACATCCTCACCCAGACTGCCCTCATTCCCCTGATCACCAGGGTGGCAATACTAGACACCGCATGGTCAGATCACTCATTGGTTCTCCTTACCTTGAGAAATGTTCTGTCTGGGAGAGGAGGTTTCTACTGGCGACTAAATGAGTCCCTTCTGACTGACCCTAGCATAACACAAGAAATAGCAAAATCTATTAAAGAATACTTCCTCTTTAATGATGTGGAGAACATATCCCCCGAAACCTTATGGGCCGCCCACAAGGCAACTATACGAGGAGTTATTATAAGGCTAGCGACCAAATTTAAGAAGGAGCGCTTAATCGACATACTTAGACTTGAAAAATCCTTCCTTCAACTAAAAGCGGAACACAAAAATAACCCGTCTAGAACCCTCCTAAGCAAACTTGATGCCACGAGACTGGAACTGAATCTCACTTTAACGGCTAAAGCAGAAAAAAATCTTAGATGGGGAGGAGCCAAATTCTACTGCCACAAAGATAGATTCGGCTCAATGTTGGCAGCTAAGCTCTCCCCTAAATTTCGCTCTCTCTCCTTTCCCAAACTAAGGATAGCAGGCCAACCCCCAACAGCGAATCCGGCCAGTATTATGTCTGCTTTTCACGACTTTTACTCTAATCTTTACAAACCTTCCCAATCGGATAAAGGGCCCTTAGATAACGAGTTTATAAAGAATCTCCCACTTCCCTCACTAACCAGAGAGTGTAAAGAATTAATGGAGGCTCCTATCACGGAGGCCGAAATTAAAGAAGTTATTAAAGGTTTAAAATCTGGTTCCGCCCCTGGACCAGACGGTCTCTCAGTCCCCTACTACAAGGAATATGGCGCTATCCTAGCCCCGTACTTGGCAAAGTTCTTTAACTCTAAAAAGACGGGATCTCACCTTGAAACCCAACTAAATACAGCATTTATCTCAGTGATTCCCAAACCCAACAAAAATCATGAGGAAGTTGAGAACTACAGGCCCATATCTTTAATTAACAATGACCTCAAAATTCTTACTAAAATTCTTGCCAACCGCCTTTCCTCCTTCATCAATCTCTACATACACAAGGATCAGGTGGGTTTTATTCCTGGTAGGCAAGGACCCGACCAAATTAGGAGAGCAATTGATATAGTTTCCATTCTACAGTCCAACTGGGAAGGGGGGCCGAAACAAGAAGGAATGATCCTCTCGCTGGATCTCCATAAAGCTTTCGATTCGATAGAATGGCCTTACCTTTTCTCCATTTTGGAGAAATGGGGATTTGGTCCCAACTTTTTAGGGACTCTAAAAGCCCTATACTCCTCCCCTCAAGCGGTGATTCGCCTGCAAGGTCAATACTCTAAACCCCTAACCATTGCAAGAGGCACTAGGCAGGGATGCCCTCTTTCCCCCCTAATTTTCGCTATCGCGATCGAAACGCTAGCAATAGCAATAAGAGCAGATCCCAACATTCAAGGGGTCGCCTGTGGTGACCAGGTCCACAAATGTGGATTGTTTGCGGACGATATGCTCCTCTTTATCACATCACCAACCACCTCCCTTCCAAACCTGTGCAAACTCCTGAAAGACTTCTCTAAGGTCTCTGGACTGAAGGTCAATTATGCTAAATCTTCAGCCCTGAACATCTCCCTTAACCCATCCATCTTGGCATCCCTGCAAAGTGCCTTTGATTTCAAATGGAGTGACTCGTACATTGACTATCTGGGGATAAGGCTCACTGCTAAAACGGAACTCCTTTACCCAACTAACTTTCCTCACACATACCGCAAACTGGAGGCAGACTTATCCAAATGGGCTAAAGGGGGCTTATCCTGGTTGGGTAGGATCCATGCAGTCAAGATGACTTTACTCCCTAGAATCCTCTACCTTTTCAGAGCCATCCCAATAAGCATCAATAAAGAGCACTTGAAAGCATTTCAAAGGAAAATAATAAAATTCATTTGGGGGGGGAAGGGGTACAGACTTCCACAGAGCACTTTATACTTAAATAGACCACAAGGGGGTTTAGGCCTACCGCAGCTATTCTGGTACTACCAATCAGCCAGGCTAGCCCAGATCTCGTCGGTTTATGCGAAGACTGAAAAACCGGACTGGATACAGATTGAGAGACAGGCAGTACCCTCCTTCACTATCGACTTCCTCCTATGGGTCCCCCCAAAAAAACGTCCACCCATTTTATCCCCTATCCTTTCACAATCCTTTCAATTATGGGACTCTCTGAGAAACCATCAATCCATAACCTCATGCAAACACCCCCTGGCTCACATCTTCAACAACCCCGACTTTCCCCCGGGTACTGACATCAAAGCGTTCCGCTGGTGGTTGGACAAGGGGATGTACCGGATAGGACACTACTTTACACCAATGGGGCCCATCACCAGAGCCTTCTGTGTGAATCAACTAAAGATGCCAAACTCCGAATTCTTTCGTTTCCAACAGATCAGACACTTCCTCACTCAGTTGGGTAAAAACAACCCCTCAAACAACGCATTCACCCCTTACGAAATATGGTGTGGACAGACCACGGAGCAGAGGGGAGGAATCTCCACCATCTATCAGTCACTCTAAGGTCAGTCCACCAAGACCTCTTACATGACAGCCTGGGAGTCAGACCTTTCCTTTGAGTGGGACCTGGAGAAGTGGAGGGTCTCCTTTAATAGGGCTTATAAGAGCATCTTAAACATTTCGCTGGTGGAGTCCAGCGTGAAGCTTATCACGCGCTGGTACCTACCACCGGAAAGACTGGCCAAAATGTTCCCCTCCACGGACCCCAGATGCTTTAGGGGCTGCCAACTTAGGGGATCCCTGGCCCATATCTTTTGGGAATGTCCAAGATTGAGACCTTTCTGGAGCAGAATTTTTCACATGATCAAAAAGGTTACTGGAGTCCAGATCCCGAGGTCCCCCGCAGCTGCCTTATTGAACGACCACTTACCTAAGACCCCCAGGCAGGCCCGTAAATTGATTCATTTCATTTTGCTGGGAGCGAAGTTATCTATTGCTAAGGCCTGGAAGCAGCCCAGGGTTTCATTCAAAGCGGCTATCCGCAAAATCTCTTGGATCATGGCCCAAGAAAAGCTAGCCAGTACCCTGCTCAACACCACACAGAAATTCGAAGCCGTTTGGGAACCGTGGGCTGACTTCATAGGCATTTCCCTAATTCCAGGGGTACAACCTTGAGGCGTGGGCCTGTTTCGGGGTGGGGGGGGTTCCCTCCAGTGGATTGGCTCTCGATTTCTCTTTTCTCTCTCTCTCTTTTCCCCCCTTCTCATCTCTACCTCCCCTCTTTCCCCCTTTTCCTTATCTCTCTGATTGACTTAACAAGATGATGCTTTGCCTGTTTAATTCATGTTGTGGCAGGCTCCCTCGGGGGTCGTACTCCCAAGGGGAGCACTCGAAGTAGGCTTCCCTACTCTGATAGATACCTTGTGACTTTTTATACTTTAGTAGAGAGGGTTGGGGAGGGTTTGGAGAGCTCCGATCAGGCACAGTGTGTTCCCAATCGGGGTGCTGTCGTTCTCTCCTCCCTCCCCCTCCCCCAACCGGTCCATATCTCCGGGTTACATGGCTTGCGCTAACAAAAGTGGGTATGGGAAGGCTCTACTGTACCGTTTTTCCAGAGACATGCTTTTATCTATAGTCTTCAGTTTGATTTGTTACCCCAAGGGGGCTCACATTTGTCTGATGTATAACCCTGCATTTAATGATGATGACTTGTAAACCCCTTTTTTTTCGCTGAAAATTCAATAAAATACTTTGAAAGGAAAAAAAAAAAAAAAAAAAAAAAAAAAAAAAAAAAAGAAAGGGCCCACTTCTTCCTGGGACTCCTCAGCTGGGGTGGAGGGACGGGTGGAGGTGGAGAGAAGGCTGGAGGGAAGGGTGGAGGGAAGGGTCGAAAGTGATTGCCTTGCTTCTGTCTGGTCATCCAGAAATCGCAGTTTTTGGTAGTACCACAGCTTGGGGACATAAACCTGGTCTGCTGCTGCTCCTGATCGGAGGGAATCCTGGATCTTATTGTGTTCCCGCCTGTACATATTGCGCAAGATACCAATTTTACTGTCCAGAAACATAAGGTCTGCCTGGGGCTCTCGAGTCTTCACAAATTCCAAAAGTGTGCCCAGTGTTGCCTTTCGTACATCTCTATTAGAATATAATGGGTGCTTGACTTCCCACGGGTTTCTTTTTTCTTGATACAGATCAATGAAATGTGTCAAAAATTCAGCCTCCTTAAAGGGATTCATTTTTTCTGAAAGACAAGACACAAGATAAAAACTGTAATGTCAGTCCAAACTCCCAGTATTATTTTATGCAGAATCTAGGGTACATATATACACACACACACCAACGTTTCATATTCCTTTTTCATGACTGAAATATGTGTTTTAACTATACCTTTTGTTTAATTCTCATAGGAGAGAAAAGAGTCAAACAGTCCAAGGATCCCAGGACCCCCCCAAGTCACCAGCCTGAAGCAGGAATTACCCCAAGCCCCAGCCCACGTCAACGCTCACCCGATGAGCTGGAGGAAGGAGAGGTGGAGGAAGTGTGCGATATTTCCACCCCACCAAGTGAGTGACTACCACCCCAGCTTAAGTTAATCTATTTAGGCGTGCATATTTTTCAAAATGTTTTTTTTCCACACATTTTAGGTGATGTTCTAGTTGTGGAAGGCCAAGCGGCAGAGCCATTTAGCACAGACAGTGCACAAAGACTGATTGGGCAGATAATGGTGTGGATTGGCCAAACTGACAGCATGAGAAATCCACTGGACAGCATGCAACAGGAAATGAAGAACATGATTGATGTTTTGGGCAGAATCTAATAACTTTTTGCCTAAAAACATCAATCATGTTCTTCATTTCATTGTCAAGTTTTATTTTTTTTAAATGTTTGAAGTAGTTAAATACTAATCTACAAATTTAGCAGATGCACACGGTGTGTCATCATGTGCTATCTTCCATCAGGGGATATCAATGTACTTGTTTTGTGTTTGCAACCCCTTCATCAGAATAATGTTAGTTTGTGAGAGGAACAAAGGGATTGCACACACAAAACACGTCCATTGCTCCCCCATGATGGGAGATAGCACATGTTGACTTGAACCTTTTTTACTCCCAAATTGTGAGCATCTGAAAATTTTTTGTTTTACATGGGTGACATCACCAGCACTGTTATTAACATGTTGAACTTTGTAAGTTCCTGTTATTTTTGCTTCTTATGTTTTCAAAAACCCTGTTGTCAAGCCTAATTTTGTAAACAATGTATATTTTTTATATGCCTAAACTAAACAAAAAAAAAATATTGTTCCTAAAAATACAAAACAAAAAAAAACATCAACACGTTCAAACAAAATGCACCTTTCAATGTGCACACAGTAAAATGTTTTTACTACTACAATGTGTGTGGCTTATTATTTATCAATAACAGTTTGTTATTTTTTGTGTGGTTACAGTAACAAAGGGCCTTATTAACTAAAGGGAAATGCACTTGCCACTACAAGTGCACTAGGAGACAGACAAAACTAAATGCAAACAAGAATCAAAACAAGAGATTTTTGCCAAAATTTTTTTTATTTTTTTAAATAAAAGATTAAAGCTCTTGTTGCATTGCAATGGCCCCCCGACCATTACAATAATTGACATATCTGTCACGCACTTGACAGGCGTTTTGGGGGGCCAAGCCAGTACGGCCACTATCCAGGCCTGTGAGTGGATCTTCACCACTAAGTCCGGCCTCAGGCCCAACTGAGGTAAGATATGCCGATGAATGATGTCTCAAAAAATTATGCAGAATGCAGCAAGCCATGATGACATAATTGATCTCGTATTTTGCAAGATTTATTGCCGAGAGGAACAAACGGAACCGGCTGGCCAGAATCCCAAAGGCATTCTCCACAACTCTTCTTGCTCTGGCCAGCCGGTAATTAAATACCCTCCTCTCAGGGGTGAGGACTCTTTGGGGGAATGGCCTCATTAAGTGCTCGCCGAGAGCAAACGCTTCATCAGCGATGAAAACTGACGTTCTGGTCATCAGGTGGCAATCCCAGGCCACCAGTCTGGAGACGCTGGCACAGCTCAGTTTGTGCAAAGACTCCTCCTTCCGACATCCGGCCATTCTTCCCCACGTCCACAAACATAAATTCCAATTGTGCCGAGACCACCGCCATCAAAACTACACTATGAAACCCCTTATAGTTATAGTAATAAGACCCCGAATGGGGTGGTGGCACAATGCGGACATGCTTCCCATCGATTGCCCCGACACAGTTGGGAAAGTCCCAACAGTCAGCGAACTGGGAGGCCACAGTCTGCCATTCCTGTGTGTTCGAAGAAAATTGTGGAGTCAAACAAGAAAAAAAAAAAAAAAAAGTTCTTTTAAACATAACTTTGATATCAGATTACAAAAAAAACTTTCTTGAACAACAGCAGTCGAACATTATTAATATGTGTTATTTTTATTAAAAAAATTTAAAAAAAAAAAGGCCCACTTATAAGATTACTCACCCCCTCTGATGGACCATTGATCAATTTGTATGTGGGGGGAGGGGTTCTAATTTGGGCCAAGAACACACCTGACAGTTGCAAACATTTGAGGGGGTGGGGGAGGGGTTCTAATTTGGGCCAAGAACACACCTGACAGTTGCAAACATTTGAGGGGGTGGGGGAGGGGTTCTAATTTGGGCAAAAAACACACCTGACAGTTGCAAACATTTGAGGGGGTGGGGGAGGGGTTCTAATTTGGGCAAAAAACACACCTGACAGTTGCAAACATTTGAGGGGGTGGGGAAGGGTAAAACAGTACAATGGAGCTGACAATATACATTGTTCAAGGGACTATAGGCTAGAGGTATAAATGGACCCAGGATTGCATGGTGGGGAGGTTATTGAAGGTAAATATGCATGTAGGCCAAAAAATGATTAATGTAAAAAAACAGGCATGCATGAAGATAAAGGGGACATTCACAGCATATTCCAAGCATGGTAATTAGGTAACGAGGACATTTAGACAATACATTAGCAAACATTAAATACATATCATGTAATGTTAAAGGATAAAACTTACCTTCATATAGTCCTTCTGCAGAACCTGAATGATGGCAGAACAAGTCTCTGGCATTATTATCCCCAGAGCCTGGGGGGAGATGCCTTTCGAGAACTTCAAGTCCTGAAGACTTCTCCCTGTCCCCAAGTAACGTAACGTGGCAACTAGCCTCTGCTCCGCAGTGATGGCTTGCCTCATGCAGGTATCCTGCCTGCTGATATAGGGGGTCAGCATAGCCAGCAGACGTTCAAAAACCGGGTCCGTCATCCTGAGATAATTCCTGAAATTCTCAGGATTATTCTCACGGATCTCACGGAGCAAAGGCATGTGCGAGAATTGGTCACGCTGGCGCAACCAATTCTTCATCCATGAACTCCTCCTCGCCCTGTTCATGGACTGGACTCGGGTCAAAGTATTAACCCCAACACCAAGTCCCCACGCAGCACGAACTCGAGAATGAGTACGTCCACGCAACATGGCTTCAAAACGGTCGGCTGGTCAAACAAACAAACTTAGAACAAACGCACTGAAGAACAGCAAGGCCTATGAAGAGCGGCCTGTAAATCAGGAACAAGCGGACCAGAACGGCCGCCTAGGCAGGTTACGAACTGACCAACACACACTGTAAAGCAGATACAAACCTCACAAGCACAAACTGAACCGCAGAAAACGATCGAAATAAGCTGAAGTGTGAAAAGCGCGAATCGTCTCTAACCAAACTTCTATTAACACGAGATAAACACGAGATTAGCAGAAGGAGCCCAAAGGGTGGCGTAGTGGGGCTTGATCTTCCTTTTTCTAGTCCCGTTGTACGTGCTGTACATCACCGCGTTCAAAACCATCGGACTTTTGGAGTGATCGTGTGTGTCCAAGTCCGTCTGTTTGTAAGTCCGGCGCACCTACGCTACAAAGTCCGTCGGAAAGATCGCCGGACCAATTATGCCGGAGTCCGCTCGTGTGTACGCGGCATAACAGAAAACGTTTGACCTCTGTCATTGCCAACAAAGGATATATAACAAAGTATTGAGATGAACTTTTGATATTGACCAAATACTTATTTTCCACCATAATTTGCAAATAAATTCTTTCAAAAATCAGACAATGTGATTGTCTGGATTTGTTTCCACATTTTGTCTCTTATAGTTGAGGTATACCTATGATGACAATTGCAGGCCTCTCTCATCTTTTTAAGTGGGAGAACTTGCACAATTTGTGGCTGAAAAAATACTTTTTTGCCCCACTGTACCAATCAGATTCCAGTTTTGTTTTGTTTTTTGTCAAAGCTTATTTGAACAAAATGAAGTTAGAAGAAATTGGCTATCATGCTCAGCTGCACCAGATTTTGCACTCTACAGTTTTAGTAATTCAACCCCTTGGCATCCAGATCAACATAAACAGCAGCAAGGTCACCTAAAATGAAGCAGTGGACAGCGTCAAAGCTTGACCTACCGAACACAGGCGACTATACTGCCAAAGTGCATTAATGGTGACAATTCTAGGCCTAGACCTTGATGTTATTCTTCTCCCAAATATCATTGGGGCCCTTTAACAACTTTGCCTCTCTCACCTGTTCACCCTCTATAGACCAGAACAATTTTTACATTTCTACTATGGACCTGTTTGTTCAGCAATAACTTTTGTTGTTCCTTAAGATAACAAGGTAACAAGCAGGGGCGGACTGACCATTCGGTCATTAGGACGCCGACCGAGGGCCCGTGGCCAGTAGGGGGCCCGTGAGTCTCTTATCGGATGCTGTGGGTAAATAGAAGAGAGAGAATCGCTCTCTATTCTCTCATTGGATCCAGAGAAGCTGAATTTGTGGCGCCAAATCTGAGTCCTGAGCAGGAGAGGAGCTAGCTGGAGGAAGGATGGGAAATGTCAGCGCTGACAATTAGCGCACATTGGACACTGAGCTGAGTGAGCGAGGGACGGAGGGGGAGAATGTCGACCCAGGAGCCTGGACATTGTCACTGCTCATATAAGACACTCCTCGGGTCAATGGACAAGTGAGCAGCAGGTAACAAGCATGCAGAGGAATGTCCAGAAAGGAGAAACTCGATCTCTTCCATGCTTGTGTGTGTCAGGCAGCATCCGAGCCTCCATCTCCCCTCCCCTCCTGGGGGAGAACAGGGCAAGCAGGACAACACAGTAGCGATCGTTGCTACCCATAAAGTAGTCACCGGAGCTCCCCCAAGGTAAGATAACAGGACGGATGGCAGACTGCATTCTTCTGTGAGTCACGATTGTTCTGCCTTCCACACTGTATAATTCTGTGCTTTAAACTTGTCCTGTACCTCAGCAGGACAGGTCTGGTGAAAGTAAAATTCTTCAATATGTTAAGAATATACTGGGACTTTTCAGGTACTACATACATAGATGTATTTTCACAAAATAATTATTTTTGATATATGTGTATGTAAAATATCTCTGTAGCACCTGAAAGTCCCAGTATATTTCTAACATATTCATGAATTTGAGCAATAACAGCAAAGGACTTGGTGCCACAATACAACCCATCTCCAGGAAACTAAGATAAAGTCCATTCTTGCAGTGTGTGGGGGAGGGGGAAGTAAGGGGGGGCCTCTTTCGCCTACCTGTTTTCATGCACCAGCCAGCTGCATTGCTCTCTTCCTCCACTAAAACCCCCACCTCATCACATACCATAAAGTAACATTAACCCTGTATGGTATGATGAGCGGGGCTGGAGTGTCATCTGCACATGCGCCGCCGCTGCGCGAGCAAACCCGTACACGTTCGGTCATTTTCGAACATGCAGGCGCAGCGACATAATGGCACCAGGCGCACTATTTTTAAATGTAAGGCAGCAGTGGCACTTTGTGAGGTCTCAGCAGTGACGTCACCTCTCATCACAGCTTGGTAAGATCCCTCCGCAGCCTCTGACCCCTGTACCATGTCCGCAGCCTCTGACCCCTGTACCATGTCCGCAGCCTCTGACCCCTGTACCATGTCCGCAGCCTCTGACCCCTGTACCATGTCCGCAGCCTCTGACCCCTGTACCATGTCCGCAGCCTCTGACCCCTGTACCATGTCCGCAGCCTCTGACCCCTGTACCATGTCCGCAGCCTCTGACCCCTGTACCATGTCCGCAGCCTCTGACCCCTGTACCATGTCCGCAACCATGTAAACTGACCTCGGTAGCATGGATCGGCTGCCATGTTACCATGGTCAGGCTGCAATGCTACCATGGTCATTTTACTTGTAGGAAGAATGTCAGAGACAAGATCAACATTGTAGAATAGAACTGTAACACAACAAATCACATTTACCTAAATCAAAGAGCCGGCGCAAGGTTTGGTTTTTAGGTTTACAAACACTTTATTGGTTAATAAAAAAGAAGAGAACACAAAAATCTGCAGGAAATTAATAATTGAACGGAGAAGGAGAATAAAGAGTTATGATTACAATAAACTAAAGGTTATTAAGGGGTTAAACAGAGGAACATTTTATTAAAAAAAAATACTTGTCAGGTTGCTGTAACTGACATCATCTGCAGATTGAAGTTCATCCTTTTAATCTGCAGATGAATGAACAGAAAGTTACAAATGTAACTACATTGTATCTTTCTATCCCAGCAAGTGTTATTTATAAACTCTGTCAGACTGCTTTTTTTAAAGCTAAAGCTGCCAACCTCTCTGTGTATCCAACCAAGCTAGCAGTGTCAATAATGGCTGGATAGCACTCTCACCAGTTTCCAGAAAGCTGCTGTGGACGCTCAATGTAGACATGGCCCCCCCCTCAATCTCTTCCTGAAAGCCTCTTGTGATCAGTGGTGGGAAGCAGAAGGTGAGCAGATGCTCCAGCCTCTCTGTGGCAGTGGTGCAGGATCTGTGTGGTCCTGTGCTGCCCCTGGGAGTCTTAACTCCCAGTCTCAGGTTCGTATCCCCACTGGCAGGTGAATACCAGAACAGAGGTGCTCTCTCTCTCACTTCTCTGCACCAAGAGGAAGAACTTTCCCAAGCAGTTTAACCCCTTCCCGCCCTAGCTATAGCTGAATGATGGCTACAGCACAGGCTTACTTTGCCAGGAGGGCATGTATTGTTGTCCTCCTGTGATCGCGCTGCGCGGCAAGCACACTCTGTGATCCCTGATTTTGTCAGACTCAGCTGATCACAGATCGGGCTAAAGGTACAATCACATCGACCCTTTACCACGTGATCAGCTGTGTCAAATGACAGCTGATCATGGATGTAAACACAAGCCAGTTATCGACTTTTCTTTTCTCGCGCTGACAACCTGAGGAGAGAAGAGGAGAGCCGATAACCTGCTTGTGTTAAAGGAACATCAGCACTGATAATCAGGGCACTGATTATCAGTGTGCCACATATCAGTGCCCATCAGTGCTGCCTATCAGTGCCCAACAGTGCCGCCTATCAGTGCCGCCTATCAGTGCCCATCAGTGCCGCCTATCTGTGCAGTCTCATCAGTGCCTCAGCAGTGTCGCCTGATAAGTGTAGCCTATCAGCGCACATCAGTGAAGGAGAAAAATTAGCTGTTTGCAAAATTTTAGAACAAACTATGAAAAATGTTTTTTTTTCCCCCAAATTTTCAGTCTTTTTTCATTCGTTTAGCAAAAAATAAAATACCTAGCAGCGATTAAATACCACCAAAAGAAAGCTCTATTTGTGTTAAAAAAAATTATAAAAATTTAATTTGGGTACAATGCTGTATGACCGCGCAATTGTGATTCAAACTGCGACTGTGATGAAAACTGAAAAATGGCCTGGGCAGGAAGGGGCTGAAAATGCCCTGTAGGCAAGTGGTTATTAAAAATCCTTCCTCTACTCCTCCTACTGCACGGTGTCTATTAGGATCTGTAGTCCAAGTCCTATAATATGGCCATCCCAAATTGCAAGTCTCTGGATTCTCAGTGCTCTGCAAAGAAGTCCATAGGTTTGCTTGGTTTTAGCTCTGTCCCTACTGGCCAGAATGGTGCAGTATAACATCAGTATCTCAAGTAAACTAATTGAAAAGGAAAGTCTCCTTTTCCATGTCCAGCACCTGGCTACAAAATTGATATTTTAACATAATTAGCTGTGGTCTCTGATCTAATTTTCTTTATATTTGAAAACATTAAACACCTCCTAATAACTGTCATGGAGGGGAGTCCACATCCACTAGGAACAGGCTGACCAGGAATAAAGTTGTGGCTGAGGTTGTATGGAGGTGCAGAATACAGAGAAGGCAACCAAAGGTATCGGTTCTTCCAAGGACTCTGAAAGTTAGAACCACTGAGTGTCAGAAGAAAATCTGGGAACTGGAAGAGACCTGGACTACTCAGTGATGGAATGAGAGAAGAAACTGATGAGACACAGTGTGACACAATATATTGGGAGGCAGGATACTTCAAGGACTAAGATGGAACACTACTCTAAGTGCCTGCACATTCATTGAAGGTTGGAACCCTAAGGCTCGGTTCACACCATTGCTCTGTGCGTCCTCGCACCGCACTGTGATGTCTGTGCGATGCAAATTCAGCCATACAGATTGTATGGCTGAATTCGCATCGCATTCGGACCAAAGTCGTGCAGGACCCCTTTTTTTGGTCTGCACCTTTTTTTGGTCTGGTAAACACCCATGCGATCCGATTCATGTCCGAACTGACAGTTTGCACTGCGATATGCGAACTGATCTGGGAGTGTCAATAACTTTGTACTGGCACCCGCGGCGGTTCACATAAGGCAGTATGAACTGCCTTGAGAGTCAGATGCAATGCGGGAACCTGCAGTGGATTCACAGGCTTCCCACATCACACCTATGTGAACTGAGCCTTAGTAGGACCAAGGCACAGAGTCTAAGAAGTTGTATGGTCTAAGAAGCCGCATGGTTTTCATGAGAGCACCCTGAATGAAATGAGGGGCTTTGCTGCACGATGGGTTACCAGGTTGCAGCCCTCTGACTTAACCAAACAGGCAGCTACAGAGAAGGACCACGGTACGTAGGAAAAAGGCACCCGGAGCGCTGAAGGAACCTGGAATCAGAGGAACTCAAGTGAGAGTCTCCTAAAGTACTGGGGTTCTGGGTTGGCTGGGGTCAGAATATTCCCATAATAAAATAAAAGGGATGTCCTTGATGCTCTTTAGGAGCTTTAGGTGTGCTATTAGGTGCCCTAAATACTATCTGGAGGTAAGAGACAAGCTGGGAAATTTAGCCCAACGTGTAGGTGATGGAGTTAAAGCACAGATATAAATCTTGTTTTAAAAAAGCAACTGCCTTATTGTTTGAAACAATGAAACAGTTATTTAAAGTGGTGTTCCAGCCAAAATTATACTTTTTAAATAGAAATACCCCTATAATACACAAGCTTAATGTATTCTAGTAAAGTTAGTCTGTAAACTAAGGTCTGTTTTGTTAGTTTATAGCAGTAGTTTGTTATTTTTTAAACTTACAGCAGGCCACGGCCATCTTAAGTCTGGGCATCTGAAGCCAGACTGTATTTCTTCCTGGATCTCATCCTTGCAGATCTCGCACATGCTCAATGCAGCACAAGCGGTGTAATAGGTTTCAGGTCAGGTTTCCATAGCAATGGCAGTGTCAGAGGAAGTTGCCGCCCCTTCCCAGAAGGCATTGCAAACAGGAAATGATGCGATGTGCCACGGCCAGGGAGGAGGAAGTGAAAAATGAATACAGCAGATATACAGTAGGCGCTGAGAAAAAAAAAATAATATATCCAATTCGTTTACAGTGCACAGTTTAGTGAGGGATGCTGAAGAGTTGTAAAAGTGGGTGGAACTCCACTTTAAGGGTGTAATAGCTAGATTATCCAAGTTCAAGATAAAATTAAACTTGCCTTGTCC